>CM038230.1:87417882-87561986 GCA_021442155.1 Cymbidium sinense | reverse complement strand
TTATTGGCCTATGATGGAGCAAGATGCCTTAGAATTCATAAATAAATATGTGAGTTGACAGTTGCACTCTAAACTCTCTCATATGTCACATACAGAGCTCTCATCCCTTCAAAGCCCGTGGCCTTTCGCTCAATGGGGAATTGATATCATGAGACCTTTTTCGGTAGTGTCAGGGAAACAAAAGTTTATCATTTAGTTATTGACTACTTCACTAAATGGTGGAAGCTGAACCACTCGCTAAAATCATGGAGGTAAATGCTAAACAATTTGTTTGAAAAAATATAGTATGTCAATTCGGTCTTCTTGTAAAGATCATCACTAATAATAGAACCCATTTTACTGGAAAAGTCTTTATGTCTTTTTGTAAAGATCTTCACATTCAGCTGCTGTATATAGCTATGGCCCATCCTCAAACTAATGGGCAGACCGAAGCTACCAATAGGACTATACTCAAATGGTTAAAAATAAGTCTTGAGAAGGCTGGGGTTAATGGGTTGATCAGCTCACTAATGTTCTTTGGGCTTACCGCACTACATCACAAACTTCGACTGGTGAGACACCATATAACTTGTGTTTTGAGAAGCTATTATACCAGAAGATATTGAGATTCCAAGTCCAAGAGTTCAATCATTCGATCATGACAGTAATGAAGAAAAACTCTGACAGAACTTGGACCAACTCCCCGAAACTCATGACATGGCCCTACTTCGGATTGCTTCCTACCACCAAAGGGTAACTCGTCACTTCAACGTGAGTGAAACCCAATCCCATCTTTGTCGATGACTTGGTCCTGTGAAGTCTTGAAGTTACAGGCAAAGGATCTTAACGCAATAAACTCTCACCTCTTTGGGATGGCCCTTATGTAGTTATAGCTATGGTCAAGCCAAGAACATTCAAGCTCAAGGATCTAGAGGGAAAAATCTTACCTCGAACTTGGAACACCAAGAATTTTTGGAAATATTATCAATAATTTCTATTGCATAATTATTGCAACTTTTATTTATCTCATTTGTCATTTCCTCTTCAAACTCATACATGTGCTAAAATCATCTTATGATTGTATCACTACCTTATCAGAGTAATGAGTTTATGGCATTTTCTTTCAAGCTTGTTGCATATAAACAATCTCCTTCATTTAATCCTCCCACTTGAGAAATGTACAACTCACGTTGTGTTTCAGTCGGGGCATGATCAATCCCAAGGGGGACTTGATCGGACCTCTTCCATACAGGTAAGAAGTCAAGTAACACTTTGACTAATTCTTAGGATAAGTCAATAAGTTTTTGGTGGATAATCCATAGCCTCTTCCATATAGGTAAGAAGTCAAGTAACACTTTGAATAATACCTAGGATAGGTCAAAAGGTCCTTGGTGGACATTCCACGACCTCTTCCATACAGGTAAGACATCAAATAAAATTTTGACTAATTCTAGGATAGGCCAAAAAGTCCTTGGTGGACTTCCCACGGCCTCATCCATACAGGTTAGCATCATCGAATAATATTCTGACCAATCACCTCGGATAGGTCAAAACAAAACAATAACAAATCACCCAAAAAAAATTTATATCATTAACAGCACTAACATGTTGATATAAGAAAGAATCAAAATTCTAGATACAAAAAATAATAATAATAAATAATAATACATAGATAAAAGGAAAATAAATGCATTCTCAAGTGATAATACATAATATCAACATCTTCCTCACCAATGGAAGTTGCTCCCTTAAACTTAGTCTCAATCCTTCATCTCCTGAATCTGGCGAAGGGTCTTCGAACACTTGATTGGGAGACAAATTCTCAATACTAGCTCCAATTTTATGATGTACTAAGTGGATTCTTTTTAGGAATCCTCAGATGAAGCCTTCCTCTAAACTTTTGGAATAAGGTCGGTGTCCTTCACTTCAACATCAAGAATATGATTACGAGCTTCCTAGATAAGGTCCTTAATAGTATCGTGATAAGTTAGGGAGTTCTTAAAGTCTTCTACTACCTTCAAGGAGATTTGATTTACTTCCGCTTCTGACATTATAAGCTCCTCCTCAAAAGATGGTCTTGTAATGCTTTCTTCTCCAATTCAAGAGCTTTTTTCTCCGCTACAAGTGCCTTGAGTCTTTTCTCTTTATGGCGAGTCTCTGCCCTCACCTCAATCAGCTCATCACGAGTGTACTCCACCTCTTGACACTGGGGAGAAAGAAGTTGACATGTTCTCTAACTCAGTTCTACACCCGGTTAACTGATTCTCTAGAGCTGCCACTTCTTTGGCCTTAGCACTCATCTTTCGCTCATACTCGCCTTGCAGATATTTTACCTTCACAAATTTAGTATTCCATTCGTCATGAGCGATACCTAAATGAGCCATCACTCTAATTTGATTTTATAATAAAAAAATTATAAATATTACGAAGGAAAGAAGAAAAGAAAGAAGGAGAAGGAGAAGACAACGTACTAATTCGTCTGCTCATTGACGTCCAGTGCATACATGCTTTAACACCTCTTCAGGAATATGCAGCTTTGAGAAATGAATTCCCCTATTATGAGTTGAGATAGCTAAACTCTTAGAGGCCAACTAGGGGCGAACATCTTCTCCATAAATATTTGACGTAGTCACTTCGGCACATGTCTTCTTTTTCTTCAAAGAAGAAATATTTCTATCATCGTTATTTCGTAATGGGCTTCTTGAAAGAATCCTATGAATATGAGGAGACCTTTCATCACCTTTACTTGATCTCTTCAGTAGAAGAGCATGAGATCTCCCTACCTGAATGGAAATGCCAACCTTGAACATTCTATCTTCAATTATATATTTTCCAATATGACGTAACTCATGCTACAAGCTTCTGCGCATATTAGTCGTTAAGATTTTATTCTCTTCAATCAGTAATGGATCTGAAAGGTCATTCAATCTTCCCCATCTCTCAGGGAAACCCCATTCATTTTTCACAAAAAAGAATCCATTAGACTAATTTATATATGGATCCTGTGCCGAAAATTCGATCCAATTCTTTATAGTCTGATAAGAAATACATACCTGAGCATCACATATGAATCTACACATTCGGTACAAGTATTTTATGTTTAAAGTCACACCACGCTCTCTAAAGAAGACAATCAAACCAATGATGATACTAAAGCTCAAAATGGAAATTGTGACAAAGCTACATAGCATATTTTAAAGATCTCAATCAATTCAAGAGCCGAAGGGAATCGCAGTCCTGCATGAAGAATCATCTCAGAAACAGTAAAGTATATTGGTGGAGGTGAACGGGCTCGATCAGACTTTTTTGCAATAATAGCTACCAACTCATTAGGGAAATGAAATTTCCTGCAAAGCACCATTAAACTATCTGTTGTGATAGTGGATGATATATTGTGTAGTTATCACGCTATTGGTTTTCTTCCGACCATGATCCTGTGAAAATATATAATAAATAAATAAAAAATTAGAGGAAAAGACAAAAGTCTGAGAATTGTATGAAGCAACTCACTCATCCCAATACTTGGGCATATCATTTCCTGACTTGGTCGCTCACAGACAGCTTTGGATAAAATTTTCTGCCTATGATTTGATGAAAAATATACGCATACATATGAGATAAAAAAATCTATTCCTCTTTAATGCTGAAATTACATGCTAGAATTTTTAAGTTGTTCAAAGAATGGTTCCTAATTGATGCTTCCCCGCCATCTTGGCAGTTGCTAACTGTTGAACCATCCATTAGAGCTTCAGGAAATTCAATTTTCTATAAGAAGAAGTAGAAACTTCAGGCCTTGACCACCTCCTAACCCGGTTGGTTCGACGAGAACAGTTGATGCCTATTTCAAGGGAAAATCAAAGCCTAGCCGTATAAACTGGATCATCTCCAAACCTGGTCGATCCGACGAAGACAGTTGACACCTCTTTCGAGGGAAAATCGGAGCCTCGCCATATGAACTACGGGCCTTGATCGTCTCCAAACCCGGTCGGTCTAACGATGACAGTTAATGCCTCTTTCGAAGGAAAATTGGAGCCTTGCCATATGAACAATGGACCTTGATCGCCTCCAAACTTGGTCGGTCCGATGAGGACATTTGACGTCTCTTTCTAGGGAAAATCGGTGCCTCACTGTATGAACTACGGGCCTTAATCACCTCCAAACCTGGTCGGTCCGACGAGGATAGTTGACGCCTCTTTCGAGGGAAAATTGGAGCCTCGCCGTATGAGCTACGGGTCTTGATGAGAAAAAGAATAACCTTCTCTTAAGAAGAAAGTCGAACTTGACAAAAGAAAAAAAATTTACCCTAGCCCGTTTTACTAGATGATTTCTCATCCAATGCAGAGGAACACTAGAGCATACGGGAGTTGTGTCTCCTCACTTGATCATAGGGGAATTTTTATAGGCCCACTATAGGGACAAAAAGAGAGAAAAAAAAAAACAAAAGATATGAAATTTTTTTTGAAAAAACTAAAAAAATGCTCAACGACGTGTGTTTCCAGCGTGCACACCAGCCAGAGCACCCCTGGCACCCGTGGCTCGGCGAACTGCGCCGTGAGCTTCCGGCGGGCGTAACCCAAAACCTGCGCGCGCATCATTCGCGGCCTTATACCCTTTCGTGATCATAATCTTATGCTTCGATGAAGATTTATTCTGTCAAACTATATGGTAAATAAACCCATAAATTCCATTAAGAAATTATTATTTTTAATTATTTAGCATATATTTTTGGATGATAGAGGTAATGTCATCCAAAAATAGGGGGCAACTGATATGACATTAGAAATTCTACTAGTCGAAGCACGAATCTTGATGTCAAAAGTAATCTGATCCTAAATCGAAACTCATCCAGATCAAGCACTTAAAATATCATTGGAAACTATGGGATATCAGTTAAATCCTTAAATAGTTCCTAAATATAGAGTGTTTATGATCAAATCGAGCGTCTTGACTAGTCGGATTTAACAAGCCCAAGATCTATTGATTCTGACTTTATTTGAGCAATCAAATATTTAAAATATATCAGATGATCAAGGGAATCATTTTGAGTCGTATGATGAAGTGGTTTGGATTTTGCATGTATTTACAGAAACGTCATCTCTCTTATCTATAAATAGCTCATCATTCTTCACAGGGGAGTCAAGCTAAAGAGAAGAGAGAGTTCTAAAGCTTTAAAATCCTCCAAGCATAATCGTTACCACTCGATGGTGACCACCGTGTGTCTTTCCAACCACCGTAGCCGGCCTCCGTCATCCGCCAACCCTCGTCGTCATCAACTATCATCGTCGGTCGTCACCGCCGACCACCATCGTCGGATATTGCTGTCAACCATCATCATCGGTCATCCCCACCACCACATCATTTATTGCCGCTGGCCACCATCGATGGTTCTTTATGACCACCGGTACGCGTACCACCACCATCGATCATCGTTGTCATCAACCACCGTCGTCGGTCACCGCCGTCGACCATCGCCGGCCATCTCTGCTGGTAATCACCACTTTCGACCGTCATCGTCGATCGTTGACCCCTACTGTTCAACATCATCAACTACCACCAACAATTGTTACAACCTAACTACGGCTACATAACTATTGTTGCTTGATCTGGGATTCCTATTGTCAGTCCTTCTTATATACAATTCTATAATCCCATTATCGGAAAAATTTTGTACTCTGAAATAGATACATAGTGAAAGATTTTTACTGGGCTAGGCCCCATGAATTTTTTTCCCTTGTTCAGGGGTCTTTTCACGTAAAAATTATGGAGTTTTCTTGTTCATTTTCAAACATCTGTGTGTGTGATGGATCCCACAACAAAGCTAAGGTGTAAACTTTATTAGGTTTCTAGCATGCAACAAATATATTTCAAATTTAAAATCTCCATAAACATAAAATATTGCAAAATTTTAAAAATTAAATATTAAATTATATAATAATTTTGTATTGAATTTTAAAACTATTTGTACACATAAGATTTTAACTATGACATAAAATAAATAAAATTCAACACATTTATAAACATTTAAAAGATAAAATAATATAATTTAAAATATTATATCTAAAATAAAGAGTCATAATTATGTCATAAATTTTTAAAAATAAATAAAAAGTTCAACACCTAAGTACATTCATGAAAATCTCACATTTCACACAATCTATTGCTACCCTTAGTATTTTAAAACAATCATCACCTCTAAATATATTTTTATTTCTAATTAAAATGTAAATAAAATAAAATTAAAATAAATAAATAAATAAAAAAACTAAAATCACACCAAATTAGCCCTAACTAAAAGGAGATTTGGACGGCTCTATTTGGCTAGCAAATTTTTTAAATTTTCAAAAAAAATCATAGAAACTTGAGCACCACTCATGATATTAAATAAAAATATATAAAAGAAAGAAAGCACAAGTAATTTATTATAATTCGATCTCATATATGCCACATATAGGTCCCTTCACTAGAGCTAAGACAAGAGAGAAAAAACACTCATATAGGCCTCATTACTTAGAGCAAGAAAGCATGAGGACTTGGAGATTGAAGGAAGCATGAAGAGCTATGGAAGATTTATTTTTATGCATTTTATGTTTTTTATGTTATGTTTAATTGCATGGAACTTAAGTCTTATTATCATGTATATTATAATTAGTACTATAATATGTTTTAAAAAAAAGGAAAGGCTTAAGTGCATATTGTAATTATAATTAATTAATCAATTATAATATTAAATTTTATATGTAGAGGTTAATTGCTAGGATGGAGGGAGTAATTTGGATGGTTAACTTGCCCTCCCTCTCACCCATGCCCTCCTAGTTTCAAAATTCAAGTGTGTCATGTACTTAAGAACTTATTTTTGTTAATGGATTATTATTATTATTATTATTATTATTATTATTATTATTATTATTATTATTATTATTATTATTATTATTATTATATTTGTAAAGAAAATTGAGTGAGAAAACTTTTGATTGGAGCTTGGTGGCTAGCTAAGCAAGGAGGATAAGTTGATCCACTTTCAACACTACGTTAGTAGTAGTATCTTACTTTGCTTGTTTACTTTAATTTTATGTATTTAATTATTATTATTATTATTATTATTATTATTATTTTCAATTCTCTATTGTGAGATGTTATTAGGGTTGTGTTATACTCTATATAATCCAAATCATATAATATGAAAAGCTATAAAACAAAAAAAAATCATATATGCCACTAAAAGAAGTGTATAACCTTACTTTGAGTTGTTTAGCCAACCTAAGTGAAGTCACTATATTCTTCTAAAGGCTTTACGTAAGTTCATCCTGAGTAATTTAGTCAACTTGAGTGAAGTCACTTCACGATATACCAAATAAATTTACCACGAGTCAAAAGAGTAGACCATAAGCAGTACAAAACTTGAGTTGGTCAAGTAGATCTTGACTTTGACAAGTTCCTTCTGAATTGAATGAGGACATCATGGGCTAGGTGAGATCACCTTAACTAGATTGAAGCGAATTCCCTTTGGTTCGAATCTTGTGAATATGTAGATATACATTATAAGATTTTAATTTGAATAAGGGTCTAGTATGGTTCATACATTATTTAAACAAGTTTGAACAAGAATTACCTTACAAAAAATGGGAAAAAAAAACAAGCAACTATATTAAAAAAAAGAATAGCTATATACAAAAATGAATGTATGTAAGTATATATATATATATATATATATATATATATATATATATATATATATATATTTATGATATTGATATAAGAAGGATGAAGATAGTCCGGATCATCGTAGATGTATGGTCTAATTGTTACATTAGCTTTATAAGACTCTCCCTCAAGATGAGATGTAATCATTTCTAATAGCTATCTTGGATAGAATTGGTGATAATGAATTGCATAACAATGGCTTTGTGAAAATATTTGGTAATTAAAGTTTTGGTTAAATTTACATCAATTTGATGGTTCCATTAGTTACCTTTTCCTTGACAAAATAACAATAAATTGTTATGTGTTTAGTACATTCATGAAAATACGATTAGTAGCAATATAGATAGCAGGTTGATTATCAAAATAAATGGTTGCTAGGTTGGATGTTTTTTTTTCTTCCAAAATCATTAAGTAGTTACGTACACTAAATACGTTTGATCATTTTCAGTGCTAAGGCTTGATATTCCGCTTCTGTTGGAGATCTTAATATTCTATTTTGCTTTTGATTTTTCATGATATTAATTATTCTCCCATGAACATGAAAATCTAGTGATATATATATATATATATATATATATATATATATATATATATATATATATATATATATATATATATATATATATATATATATATATATATATATATATATATATATATATATATATATATATATATCTATTCAAATGATGCATTTATAGATGTATTATGATAGTCCTTATTCAAATGTAGATTTTAATAGATGATTAATAGTTGTGATATGTAGCATTCTAAGTGGAGAGCAAAAATTGACCTAACTTGTGTATTACAAATGTGATGTCTAGTTGAGACAAGGTGAGGTATATCAATTTTCTTATAAGTCTATAATATTGAGATGCATCAGAAACAAGGTCCTCTTAGCTGGCATTTAGTTGTGTGTTGGGATACATTGGTGTCTTGGTTTGTTTTCTACCAAGAAATCTAGTATCATCGAGAAGTTGGTGCATTTAGTGTCGCTGAGTGAGTGTGATGCCTTCACTAGATTGGGTTATTTCAAGGACAAGGAAATAATTGAGATTACCTAGGTCTTGTAATTTGAATTTTTTAATTAACATATTAGTTTATTAAAATGTAGGGTGGAAAATAAGTGATGAAAGAGAGTTTATTTCTAAGTTTGTGCTTTTTGTTTTTTTCTTGAGCAGAAGATTGTTTCTGCTTTGGATGCTTTAGTGCTCATGAGTTTGCTATTTCCCGTCTTTAGTGTTTGGCACACAGTGGAAGATATATTAAGCATACAAATATTTCCTCTCTGATGAAAATGTGCTTTTAAACTTAGAGTGCATTTGGGGTGGCTTTTTTTGCTTGCGATGCGGTTCAAATTGCACTGTTCCTGGCATTTGGCGAATTATGGACTGGTTATATTTCGAAGAATCTACGATGAAAAAGCTATATTTTTTTAACTTGATTGACCAATCTGGTCGACAAACAGGCAGTTTAATTTTGAAAAAAAAAATTAGCATCAACCATAGCTTCTTAGAGAATAGCTCCATCATTATTTATTCATACAAGTGAAGCTGACTCAAATAGACCCTTAATCAAGAGTTCACTTTTCTTCACTATGAGCCTACCATCATTCTTTCTAATAAAAGAGAGAGGAGGAGAGGGGAGGTGGATGGAAGATTTTTAAGAATTTGACAGTCAAAATCACATTGAAATCTACAGAAGTCACAAGCAGCTTCTAGAAGTAGCCATCATTGGATGAACATGTATAAAATTTTTACTGTATTTTTATGTGTTGATATTCTAAATTTTTTTTCTGCAATTTTATACTTATACTAAGTGATTTAATTTGTTTTTTTATCAATTACACAACATGCGATGGGGGTTGTGCCAATATTAGCATTGAACAGCTTTAAAACCTACCAACAGAACTAAAGCATGCAGCTAGCTGATATATTGTCAAAGCAATAGTCATGAATCAACATATTTGTTTTTCTTTCTTTTTTATAATTTTTATCCTTAACGCTAACAGAATTCTTAAGCTACTATAAATAAATAAAACCTTTATATTACGGAAGTTATTGTAATTAAAATGTAATGACTAGTCCACAAAATAAAACCAAGATAGAAATTTATATATAAAATAAAAAGAGAATAATGAGATTATGTATCTGTGATGTCTGTTATATTTGAAAATGTTTGAGCATATTATATGCATCAGACAAAAAAAAATGTTAACAAAACAGCCACAAATTATGCATTTTTAGATTCTTTGATCTTCTTAAAACTTCTCTTATTGTTTCTCTCTACCCATGTCCTGCTCTTGTCTAGCTTTCTCTATCAAATGAGGATTGTTGTCCAAGAAACGCAGAATCCAAGCTTCCACTAATGAATATTTTCTCTTCAATGAATCAATCTCAGCAGTACTGTCACTCCTTGTTTTCTCCAACTGCTCCTCAAGCCTCGAGCAATTGCCTCTCTCCTTTTCGACGTCTTCCATTAAAACTTTGATCTTTTCTTGACCATGCTTCTCCATCTTCTCATACCTTCCCTTCAATGACAAATTCTTGCGTTTCTCGTTCTTGATATCCATCTCCAGCTTCCTGATTGCTGGGACCAATTCCTTCTCGAAGCTGTCAGTTTTAGCAGCCAGATGGGATAATTTGGCGGAGAGATCCCTCAAAGCCTCGGACTTGGATGACTTTTCTCGGGATTTGAGAATATCGGCGACCCTTTTGAACTCAGACGGTCCGAAAGAGGACTCGAGGAAAGAGATAAGCTCTGACTTGCTTAGGCTATCGAGATCTGGTTCGCCATCGTTCGACGCCCGGGTAACGGAGAAGAAGAGCTTTTTGGGCGGCTCGTAGACATTTTCTTCAAGGCTGGAGAGAGCGGCTGATGAAGCTGAAAATGCAGTAGAATCGCCATTAAAAAGATTGGAGAGAGACGGGGGTGTTTGATAATGGATTTATATGAAATTTAAGCGCTTAAATCTCGTAAATCTCATCAAATACTTTTTCGGAATTTAGTAAATCCCGAATTTAATAAATCCTGTAAATCTTATAAATTCCTTAAATCCTGGATTTACTAAATCCTGTAGGAAGGCGTATTTACTGGATTTATAAAACTGAAGCGCGCAGGGAGGAAAGGCGAGGAAGGATTTCCATTGCGGCATTCTTATGATTTTTCTTTCATATACTTTTGTTGTTTAATTTCTATGATATTAATCTAATAATATAATTTAATAGTTAATTCATTTTAATTAATTAACAGAATATTAATATAAATTACTTTAAATTAATATTAATATTAATACTAATAATTGATTAATTAATATTTAAGTTAATTTTAATTAAGTAAAACTAATATTTATTAATATATCATTAAAATTTAATTATAATTTCTTAAATATAATTATAATTTAATAGTAAAATGAATTTAACTAATATAATAATTAATATTATTTTTAATATAGATTAACTTAATTTTATTTATTTTAATTTAATAATATTAATGATTAATTGATATATTATTATAAATTAGATATCATAGATATAATTATTATTTTAATGTCTCAAATTAGAATGTAATATGATAAGAGTTATTTTTATTTTTATTTTAAATTTTTTTAAATTTTTAACAGGTTTAAATTTTCAAATAATTTATCAAATTTATTTGGATTTAACAGAATTTAATTAATCTCTTATCAAATATTTTTTAAAATTTAATAATTCAAAATTTACTAAATTCAGATATATTAAATTTATTAAATTATATTTAAAATAAAATCAATCTGTTACCATACACTCTGAGAGAAACGGAAAATAGGCGAGGCATTACATGACTGAAGTGAAGGGCATAAAAAACAGTATAGCGTTCGCTGTAGCCAACAACAAGTAGCTTTCTCTTTATTCAATTTAATGGGTAAATAAATACTCTGTTATGTATGAATGTGAGTGAATTAAATCGAGCTTGTATTGATCTGTTGATGATCAGATTAAGCTTCAGCCCGGCTCATAGCAAGAATGATGAGCTCACAAGAAGAATTTGTCAGCGTGAGCTCACTGGAGAAACTTCGACATGGCCAACATCTTAAGCTTGAGAAATGAAATCACAAAAAAAATCACCTCAGAAGATATCAGCACTTCCAAAATCACAAGAGCTCACCGGCAAAGGCCATAGAGTGGCTAATGACAGTGAAGAAGCTTGTGGAAGAAGACACGAGAGAAGATTTGCTTAGCGAAGAAGAAAAGAGGGTTTTTTTTAAGAAAATGGGAACGGCATAAAAGATAAGAGATGTTTTTCATGATGCATTAAATGAATGGCAAAAATTAATATTTTATCACTATTAATATTTAATGCATTTTATTTAAGTAATATGATAATCAATTTATTATAAAGAGAACGTCCCGAGCTCTCAAGACAACGAGCTAAGTTAGCTCAAGCTCATATAATATAGGAGCAGTGATCTGAGTTTGAGTTCGTGCTCGTGACTTAATAAATTCGACTCATAAGTTCTTAAACGAGTAGAGCTCGAGTTGACTCACAAGTCAGCCCGATTGACTTGCACCTTACTATTATGTAATATTTTTGACAAATACATGTCAACTAATTAACATATCATATGCATATTAACACATAATTTTAAAATATTAAAAATATAGTTTGAAAATAATTTGTGAAAAGTTTTACTTTGTATTATTCTTTTGATAAAATTTAAGTAATTTCAATTCACATCCTTCAATTAATTTAATATCTAATAATTTTAAATTGAGTGAAATAAATTGATATATATATATATATATATATATATATATATATATATATATATATATATATATATATATATATATATATATATATATATATATATATATATATATATATATATATTTTTTTGATGATAAAGAATATGTGATAAACGTTTTGCATTGATAGAAGAGGAATGAAATGTGATAACATCTCTAGCATATATCATAATATTTTTAAGGGGGATTTACATATATATCATATTATTTTAATGTATTTATTGATATATCTTACATTTATATTTTAATATTTACATAAATAATATCTAAAATTTTAATATCACATCAAAAATAATATTAAAAATATTAATATCACTTAATTTTTAAAAAAGTGAAATATATTTTGTCATGATAGAAAGTGCTATATATGTAAATATTAAATTTTAGGTATTAGATATATAAATGTAAAAGAAATGTGTGATATGTATGTAAATATTCCTAATTTTAAACATTAATCTATATGAGTCATTTACATTCATAACACATAATTTTTATATATTTATATATCAAACATATAACATTTAGTATTTATTTATATAACATTCAAATTTTTATCACCAATTAAAAATATCACAAATATTAATTTTTTTATGCTGAAATATGTATTTTTATAAATATATTTTGATGTGATTATGGCTCTTAAGTGCTATATGTGCGTGTGTGTATAAACCATTCAATGAATGAATAAGAAATAATTTAAAACATGGAATAAACATATGGGGCTCGGCCAAAACAAATTTGGAAAGTTGGATTTGATGGAAACATTAAAATATGGATTAAGTAACATAAATAAATGAAGGGATATATATATATATATATATATATATATATATATATATATATATATATATATATATATAATGTAATTATTTGATCATAATTAATAATATGAATTCAAGTCCAAGTAAATAATGCGTACCAATATGTCATTTAGGCTCATTTTAGGACCAAATTTCATTAAATGATAAAACAATTTTACATGCATGAAATTAAATGATTTTTTAGATGAATTAAGTGATTTTTAGATGAAATAAAATTAATAATAAATTTTAGCAATTTAAATAGTGAGCTCTTTTGTTAACTTATATATAGATATATTATAAGATACAAAATATGCATAAAATCTATGGTTGTTTATCAACAAGATATGCCCACTTGATTGTATTTTTATACCCAATATTTATAATAATTATTGTGATGATTGTTGTGGATAGATGAACATATAAAAAACACACAACAAAATATTAATTATACTACATAAAACTTATTATCTTCAAATGAAATAGTGAGATATGCTGAGTGTATACTCAACAATCTACAATCTTCACCTATTTGATGATGATAAATTGATGTTGGCTTGAAGGATAAAAATAACAATATGAAGATTTTCTCTCCCTCATTAAAAGCATATGTGAGAAATTAAAAATATATCAAATATCATCTGTGATATACACTAAAATCTATACTCCTCTCACTTTTGACATCAACAAAAGGTTTACAATAATATAGAAGTTGACTATAATAATAAAGTTTTCTACCTTAATTAACTACATAAGTAAAAACAGCACGCCATGATAGAAATCACTAACGATTAATAAGCTTGATATATTCACCTCATATTTTAAGTAATATACAATCATTATTTGATATAAAAACTATTTAAAATATATATGAAGAAAAGGTAAATTTCATATATAATAGATATATATTTCATTGATTTAATATCACAACTCAAAAAATAATAAAAAAAACTAAATAAGAAAAAGTGAATATATATATATCACTTACCTACCCAATGCAAGAAACCCATCATATTAAAAGAGTCATATCATCTCAAGGTCGTCATAATTGATTACATACTTAAGATGTATTTCAAAAAAAAAAATTATTTAATCTTTATAAACATAGAGCTATATTATGTCATCCATATATAATTAATAAATATATCAACACATTTTTGTTCATCTCACTAAATTATACAACAAAATAAAGCATATATAACAATCATGGTATTTTCTTACTAAATTATATAATAAAATAAAGCATATATAAATAGAAATATGCCTAAGTGTAGGCTCTCAACAG
Source organism: Cymbidium sinense (assembly GCA_021442155.1). Classification (NCBI taxonomy): domain Eukaryota; kingdom Viridiplantae; phylum Streptophyta; class Magnoliopsida; order Asparagales; family Orchidaceae; genus Cymbidium; species Cymbidium sinense. The sequence goes on along the minus strand of CM038230.1, from coordinate 87,547,434 downwards.
TAATCAATAGTCTCTATTCAATTTAAGTCTTATCATTTTCTAAAATAATATATCTGAATAAAGCAATATAAACATGATAGTAAAAAAAAAAGATCTAAACAGAAATATATCTAAGCATAGGCTCTCAATAGTAATCAATAGCCTCTACTCAATTTAAGCTTTATCCTTTTCTAAAATAATATATGCGAATAAAGTAAGGGCAAATAATCATAGCTTAATAGACTATTTGAAGCATACTGTATTTTTTAATATAAAAAAGAGAAAATAATAGATATTTGTTGAAATATCTTCTACGAAAAAGTAAAATGTACTTTAAGTGAATAGAAATAACATCTCTATAGGTCACGTACTATGCCTCTCAAGTACAATATCAGTATAAGAACTAGCGTCAATAGTAAACATATATCAAGCAATAATATAATAAATGATATCAGAAATAAAGTTAAATAATATGAAATTATAATTTATTTATATATTTAAAAAATTAAATAACTTCCCCTTCACCCTTTATACCTCACTTATTATTATTTTTTCTTTTATATCTCTATTTTCACTTATACTTTTACTTGTTTATATATATTCAAAAGTATAAAACACATAGATGAATAATTATTTATGTGCATAGGTCCTTATAAATTCAATTTAAAACACATAAAATATAGTCATACTTTTTAAAATTTAAGTTTGAATTAAATTTAACTTAATTAAATATCAAAATATACACACAAATAATAAAATTAAAATTTAATAAGAAAATAGTAGCCTACCTCTACGACACCGATACTATACTTTCTATCTCTAAACTTCTCTTGGAAATGGGAAGATGAAAAGACATTTATATATATGAAAAGATATTTATATAAGGATAATTCTTTACTATATAAAAAAACTATAATCAATTTTTTATTAATATATATTAATTTGCTAAAATTCTCTTACTTTTTAAAACATAGGAATAAATAAATTATGAAACAAATTAATAAGTAATATTCTATATTTAGAACTCATTGATGAAAATAATTTATAAACCAGATGTCAAATGATTTTAGAAAACTTAAGTTTACAAGAATGTACTAATTTCTTAAGAAAAATAAATTAAATAAAAATCTTTCACTTTATATTTAAACTAAAATTGAGAGTGCTATATAATATGACGAAGATAGTTAATAAATCAGTATACAACTCTTCTAAATAAATTAATTTAATGTAATAAGATAAATTTTAAAATATCAAATTTTTGTTTAAATCAAAATTATGAAAAATCTTCTATTAAGCGGATATAAAATCAACTCAGCTCATTAAATATTAATGAACACAAAATAAATATGCAAGTTTTATATGTCACGACCGAAAGGATATAACCCTTAAGTTGAGGATCATATTTTGTTGAATGTGTTACATATATATCCAAAATTTATTTTGAAGGAATTATATTCTTTTCCTTTATTTCTTAACATAGAGCTACTAATATCTCAAAACATAATAAATTAAAATTCATAAACTTCAAATCAATTCATATCAAAAGCTATACAATCACAAAAAATTGCTATACAGTAATCATGACACACATATATATATTCATCAAAAATAGTAATATCATCATCTCTAAAAAACAGAAACATGAAATCTCTCTTACTAATGGACTTACTCATTATCTGATATGAATCCAAATCATCCAATGGCCAAATTAACAATAAGAACAGACTCAAACAGTAAGAAACACAAATTACTACAAAATATCTAGAATCATTACTGACCTTTGGGATGATTCTGAGAGAAAGAAGCGAAAGTTACAGGAGATAACAAAATAAAAGCTATTACAGAACCCTTAAGTGCAGTAATACAACCAGATAAATTCTCCCAAACCGACTGCGGGTAAAGGCAGAAAGAACAAGGGCAATTCAGATCTAGAATGGCAACAAGCTAACAATAATTTAAATCTGGTCAAACATCACCAAAGGGGCACCACATTTATAATCAGATCGAGAAAATCACAGTAGCAATTATCAAAAACTAAGAAGCAAGAGTGGAAATAACACGATATGAGTTATAAAGAAGTAAAACAACATAATCCATCCACTCAAGAATGATCCGGTTGTCACTTAAATCGAGAACTCAAGAACTAAGAAACCAAAACAACAATAACCATTTTATTGTGTTGTAAATGGAAACACAAAGGATATAAAGAAATCAAAAGCTCGACATCTCAACCAACTTATATTCCATAAATGAGTAAGCGAAGTAAAACGATCGATCTAATCATTAGATTGTAGCAAAAGTAGTTAGGTGCATAGATAATAGATCAAGCATAAGAAAGGAAAAAAGCAGAAAGTATAAATAGAGATCAAAAGCCAAACAGAGGGGATGATCAAGAATTTAAGAAAGAACTTATCTCCTGTCTCCCCGACTCTTCCTCTGTATCTTCTTCAGGTTTTCTCAGGAAACCAGCCTTCCATGAGAAATTGATTTCTCCTCCGATCCCGGCTCTTCCTCTCGGGCTCTCGAGCTCGAGCGATCTGAGCGAAACAAAATAAAACAAGCAATAAGGTTAGGTTATCTCAAAGCTTCATCCAACGACCAACTATGATCAATCAAAAATTCAATCAGAGATCAAACGCAGAAGGCATCAATCACTAATTCACTAAGCATCAAGAACACTTGATCAAATACCAAATCGAAGGCGGTCGAAACCAGTTTAATCCGACGGTTCAAGGATCAAACCAAAGCACTCAATCCAAGTGATTAGATCCAAGTGAGTAAAAAGCTAAATCGGATCGGACAATCTGAAATCAAAACCAAGCGGAATTCGAGCAGTCCATTCTCTCAAGCCTCACTCAATTTAATCGTTATATCATTGGTGCTCGTTATACAACACTAGAAAATGGCGAAGGAACAAGAAACACATCAAAACACTTGAAGAAAGTGTTGCAGATTAAATAAAATAGAAGAGTAAATAACCTCGATCCATGGTATTGGTGAAATATCAAAAGATTATTTAGAAAAGATTGGAAAAATAACCTCAAATCGGGTATGTGATGCATCCCATTAGAATCTATTCTCCAAGCGGACCACATACACACACATGTCCATACCTCTTAAAATAGATATGCTCGGTTTAATGGAGAAGACCACAGTGGATGGCTCTTTAAAGGAGAGTAGTTTTTTCGGTATTATAACTCCTCAGAGGATCAAAAATTTTTAATATCCTCAATATACATGGATGGACACACTTTGGTGGTATCAATGGATGCAAGTAAATAAACAATTGCATTCTTGGAGTTCAAAGAACAAATTATGCAAAGATTTGGCCCTTCCTCTAGAGATTTAAGAGGAGAACTAGCTAAGCTTCAACAACAAACCACAGTAACATTTTTATAATGAATTTGAAGACTTAGTACAAATTTCAGACATTCCACATGAATTTCTACAAAGCTGCTTTGAATCAGGGCTTAAACCGAAATTAAAAGGGAAGTAAGAGCCTACTTCTTCTTACCTTGACATTTCAATTAGCTAATGGAAGATGATTGTGATAAACAAATATAGAAATAGCAATCTACTCAGGTAACAACATCAAAGTGCTCCAACTACCTTACTGCCCCAAATGCCACTCAACATCACATCAGAAAATATCTTCAAAATTTATGACCTCAAATAGAAGACAGAAAAAGAAGAGACTTATGCTTCAATTGTGATGAGAAGTTTTATAAAGGGCATATCTGTAAGTCCAAGTTATTTACATTAATGGCAGTAAATGATGACCATCAAGCAACATGATAATCGAACCAATGGGTACAAGAAGAAATATTAATAACAAACATCAACCATTCAATCCGTTAAGGCAGGATATATAATTATCTAATTATAGAATAGTCTAAAATGTGAATAATTCGACCATTATAAGTATGTTGATATAAATTACATAGAATAAGATAATCCATAGTAATAAGTCGTGGGCACATCTTTTCCTCAAGTAGATGGACAAGCAGAGTTCAGGAAAGGATTGCTATAAAGTGAGGATCTTAAGATATGAATTGAGGAATCGAGAAAGAGTCTTAATGGTGACCTTGAGGCAAGGTCGGTGTGAGGAGTAATGATATGAATCTAAATCATCCAATGGCCAAATTAACAATAAGAATAGACTCAAATAAGAAACACAAATTACGGAAAATAATCTATCATTACGCAGCCTTCGGGATGATTACAGAAAGAAATAAGGAAGTTGGAGATAACAAAATAAAAGCTATTACAACCAGAATAGATATGCGGAAATAAATTCTCCCAAACCGACTGCGGGTGAAAGAAAGAACAAGGGCAATTCTATCGGCTAGAATGGCAACAAACTAACAAACATTTAAATACGGCCAAAGCATCACCACAAAAGGGCGGCACCATATAAGATCCGTCAAAATCCGAAATTATCAAAAACTAAGAAGCAGTGGAAATAACCGGATAATAGAGTTCTATGAAGAAGTAAAACAACATAATCCATCCGGACTCAAGAATGATCCGGTTGTCACTTAAGGAAATCGAGAGAACTCAAGAACTAAGAAACCAAATAACAACAATAACTTTTATTGTGTTGTAGCAAAATAAACTGAGGATATAAAGAAATCAAGAAGCTCGACATCTCCAACTTATATTCCATAAAAGTGCAATAAGTAAGCGATCATAACAGAAATTTAGTAAAAAGTAGTTAGGTGCATAGATAGCTTAAATCAAGCATAAGAAAGGAAAAATAGAAAGTATAAATAGAGATCAAAAGCCAAAGAGGGATGATCAAGAGTTTAAGAAAGAACTTATCTCCTCGGTCTCCCCTTCGACTCTTCCACTGCTATCTTCTTAGGTTTTCTCACCATACTTCCATCGAGAAACAGTTTCTCCTCAGATCCCAGACCCTCTTCCTCAGAGCTCTCGGCGCTGAGCAGTTGAGAAACAAACAAAACAAAACAAGCAATAAGGTTAGGTTATCTCAGCTTCATCCAACGACCAGAACGGTGGCAATTCAATCAAAGGCTCGATTCAATCAGATCAAAGCACAGAAGGCAACATGGAATCCACTAATTCCGTAAGCATCAAGAACGCTTGATCAAATACCAAATCGAAGCGGTCAAAACCGTTTAATCGGTTCAAGGATCAAACCGAAGCACTCAATCAGTGATTAGATCCGGCTGAGTAAAGGCGCTAAATCCAACGGATCGAGACCAATAAATGAAACCAAGCCGGACCGATTAACAGCAGATCCATTCTCTCAAGCCTCACTCAATTTCAGAAATCAGTTCGTATCATTATCCTCTCACTTTCTTAAACTCAGTATAAGAAATAAAGACTCAGTATGTTACACAAAACTTACTCTAAATAAATCATGGAAATTGTTCAATTAGACCAGCTCGAATCCTTAGAAAAGAGATTATTACCATAATCGCCATTGACGGAAACAAGAAAGAACTCAGTTTGGTTTATAAAAACCAGGTGATAAGGAGGTTTCGGGGTCTGTTCTTTACATCGAAACCCTTCCTCAGAATTCTCTATTGTGTCTCACACCGTTCCGAGGTTCTAATTATGACCTTGAGTGCGTCTTCTGGAAATGCCGGCGAGCTAGGAGGAGGTAAATTCGTTCTTAAGCATTCAAGCAATCCGAAGTCTCGCGAAAAACAGCAAGATCGTTCGTTGTGTTCTGAAAAAAACTATAGGAACCTTCAATTCAACCTCACGCCGGTTGTATCGAGGTATCTCTGAACTTGTTTTGTTTAGCCTGTGGTTTCATGGTTTTATGAAACGATCAGGCCGTGGGATAGATTTCCCTAGCCTTCTTGATCCTTTTCAATGTAAAATATTAAAAAAAATATTTCATAAAATCATTGGATCGCCGACGTTTAGATGAACGGTGGTCAGAACGACCAGGAGCTTCAAGACGATCCAAGGACCGTCTGATTATCGGATTCGGATGTTATATCTAAATCCGAAATCCAATACCCACATATTAGACCCGAGATCAAAAGTACTTTCCACGTCAGCCTCCACATCATTCTGTCCCATTTGAACATAGGAATGATAGTTAAAATCAATTATAAGGTTATAAGCGTATTTTATTTCTAGAGGTCAAGCTCTGGTCAATAGTATAGCTTTGCATGCATGCTCACACGTGTTTAACACGTGTCGCATTGCATGAGCATGCAAATGAGTTTTGGATTACTGTTCGGCTAACAGATATTTCTTAAAATTAAAAAAAATATTTTTATTGAAAGTTGAGGACATATCAGAAGAAAAAAATGATTTACCTCAAATTTAAAAATAATATAAAAATAAAGGAAAAAACAAAAAAATATATATGATTCATTATTATTCGAACACATCGAAATTAATTTTTTTTAAAAAAATTTCGATTATCTTCTCATTCATTAATATATCATTTATAAGAAATATATAAAGATAAAATATATTTATCTTGTATGAATCTCATGTCAAATCATCAAAAAGATTTAATCAAAAACGTACCTAATCTTTGGAAGAGCTTATGTGAAAATTTTGATCTTCCACTTCAAAAGCGATGTTCTTGAGAGAGATAAAGAGAGAGAGAGAGAGCATTCTTTTTACTCAAGATGGGATGTGAGAAAAAATAAGAATAAACCTCTTTAGAATTGAGACCATGATCTTATTTATACTTGAGTGCATTTCATTTTATTTTAGCCTATCATAAAAATAAAATAAAATATGTGATCTTTGCTTACGATACTTTCATACAAAATTAATAAGATACTTTGAAAGCCTAAGCATTATTAATATTTATTTGATCACAAAATTAATAGCCTTAAAAATAAGATATCACATAATGTATAATTAAATTCATAGGTGAGTTCACATTCAAAATTCTCAACAATCTCCCACTTAGGCCACACATATTGCTTGACAATTATACATTATTAAATATTTTAAGAGCTCAATACTTGCTATCTTCAAAGAGGAATATCTTTAGATAATATGATCTATTAATAATATTGGCATAGAATCAAAGTAATATTTATTATAATTTTTCTATATCAAGATTCATTAGTGATCACTAAATCAATATGATTAATGACATAGATCAAGTATGAATGTGTAGCATGAAAATTTTATATAATGTGATTATATATCAGGTCTATTTTCAACTGGTCCTATATTATAACTCAAATAAGTTATAAATATAACTTTATTTTTATGCTAAATTGCTATTGAAACTACATAACTTTATTTCAGAGTTTTCAACTATACGATAATAGCAATACTTTATTATGATCAATAAAACATATTTACAATCATTGAACATCATAAGAAAATTCTCACTATGCTAGCATATCATCAAAGTAAACCACTCTCATACGAGCCACATGCTCATGAAATACTTTAGGAGATAAATCTTTTATAGGTGGATTTGCAATCATAAAATTACTAATATATTTAATAGATATTTGAGAACTATGAACTCTTTCTTTTATAATAAGAAATTTTATGTCAATATGTTTTGATTTTGACGAACTCCTATTGTTCTTTTAATACAACTCAGTAGCTCTATTATCATAATTTATTTTTAATGGTCTCTCTATTCCATCAAAAATATTTTGCTCAATGATAAAATTCTGTGGCCATATTCTTTGATTTGATGTCTCATAACAAGCTATAAATTCTGCTTCAATAATGGAAGAAGCTATGAGTGATTGTTTAGCATTTTTCCAAGATATAACTCCTCCAGCTAATAAGAAAATATAACCTGAAGTGGATATTCTACTATCGAGGTAACAAGCAAAATCAGAATTGGAGTACCCCATGATCTCTAAATGATCTAATCTCCGATATGTGAGCATAAAGTGTTTTGTTCTCTTCATCTACCGCATAACCCATTTTACTGCTTTCCAATGATTCATTCTTGGGTTACTTAAATATCTACCAAGCATTCCAACAATGTACATAATATCCGGACGCATACAAACTTGAGCATACATAAGACTCCCTATTGTAGATGCATATGAAATTTGTCCATCTCTTTCTTTTCAAGTTCATTTCTTAGACATTGAAGCAAACTGAATTTATCATCTTTAGCAATGGGTGTATCTCCTAGTGCACAATCTTTCATGCCATATCTACTAAGCACTTTATCAATATATGCCATTTGTGATAAACTAAGTATACAACGAGAATGATCTCGATGAATTTGTATACTCAACATAAAAGATGCATTACCAAGATCTTTCATTTCAAATTTATTTGAAAGAAATTTTTTGGTTTCATGAAAAATGCTTATATCGCTACTTGCTAGTAGAATATCATCAACATATCACACTAAGATGATAAATTTACTCCCAATGATTTTGTGATAAATGCATTGATCAATATTGATTTCTTTAAAATCAAAAGAAGTAATCACTTGATGAAATTTCTTAACCATTGACTAGAAGTTTGCTTTAATCCATGTATATATTTCTTTAATTTGCATACTAGATATTTTGAAGTAGAAGATTGAAAATTTTCTAATTGCACCATATATATAGTTTTTTCAATGTCATCATTGAGAAATGCAGTCTTTACATCCATCTGATGTAACTCTAAATCATAATGAGCTACTATTGGCACAATGATTCTAAAAGAGTTTTTTTAAGAAAGCGAGAGAAAATCTCTTTATAATCAATACATTCCTTTTGAGTGAAACCTTTAGCAACTAAATGTGCTTTATATCTTTCAACAATGCCTTTTGAATCCCGTTTGGTTTTAAAAATCCATTTACAACCAATGGGTTTTACTGATTTAGGCAATTTAATAAGATCTTAAACATCATTGTTTTCTATTAATTTTATCTCATCCTCAATGACTTCTATCCATTTATGGGAGTTGATACTTTGTTTGACTTGAGTAAAAGAGATTGGATCACTTTTCAATCCAATGTCAAACTCATGTTCTTGGAGATACACAATATAATCATCTAAAATTGCTGATCTTCTCTCCCTAGTGGACTTTTTAATGGCACTTCAATTTGAGGTTGTTGTGATTCCTCAATATGAGTGGAAGTTAACTCAAGAATATTTTGGTTATCTATATTTACAACTTGAATAATATTAGGTAAAATTATCTAATCATTTTCTATTATAACTGAACGAAGAGTGATAAATTGCTCTTCAAATATAAAATTTTTAAGTTTATTATTCCCATCATATTCAACTTCCTCGATAAATTTAGCATTGCATATCTTAAAAAAGGATTTATTTGAAAAGTCATAAAAATTAAAACTCTTTGATCTTTCTGAGTATTCAATAAAACACCCACTAATAGTTCTTGATTCTAACTTTCTTTCATTAGGCTTATATTGCTTAGCTTTAGCTGGACATCCCCAGACATGAAGATGCCTAATACTAGGTTTCTTCCAAATCTATAATTCATATGGGGTTTAACTACTTCTTTACCTGGAACTGTATTAAAGATGTAAACTGCAATCTTTAAGGCTTATCTCCAAAGTGATTTTGGTAAGGAAGAATGATTTATCATACTTCTAACTATATCCATAAGGGTCCAATTTCGTCTCTCAGCTACACCATTTTAACTTGGAGTCCCTAATATGATGTATTGAGGAATGATGCCATATTCTGCTAAATATTTGCCAAAAAGGCCTGGACATTATTCACATGATCCATCATATCTATCTTAGTATTAACCACCATGGTCAAACTTGACATTTTATTTTCTTTCCAAGTTGATTTTCAACTTGACCTTAAAATTTTGAATACATCTAGTGACTCTCACTCTTCATAAATCAAGTATAAGTATCCATAATGAGAATAATCGTCATAAAAGTACTGAAATAGTATTGTCCATTCCAAGTAGCCATAGGGAATGTACCACAAATATTAATATGAATTAATTCTAAGACGCTTAAACTCTTATTAGCATCAACTTTCTTATTATTTATTTATTTTCTCTTGATACATTCTATACAGAGTTTATTATCTTAAAATAAAGAGAAATAATAATTCTTTCTGACATAAGTCTTTCAATTCTTTGTTTAGGAATACGTCCTAAATGCTTGTGACATAATATATATATGAATTCTCATTAATTAATTTTTGCTTTCTACTAAAATTACTTGCATGCAAGGTTTCGTTAATTTGTAAGGCAAAAATGTCTAATTTATATAGATTATCAACAAAGAACCAGTATCTACAATATTTGAATACTAAAAAAGACTAAATATTCCATTTCCAAATGAACAAGAATAATTAGATTCGTCCAAACAAGAAATATAAATTAAATTTCATCTAAACGATAGTACATAAAAAGTATCATGTAAATTCAAAATACAATCAAATTCTAGATGTAATCTATATAAATATATTGCTTCAAGAAGAGCTTTATTGTCATTTCCCACATAGATGAATTTTTCAGCACAGTTGGTATTCGTCTCCTCAGATAACCCTGCATAGTCACACTTATGTGAGTAGTTGCACCTGTATGTATCCACAAAGTGTGATTTAGTACTAAGGATAAATTAACTTTAGAACAAACAAAGTTGAGAAGTTTACCCTTTTTCACGCGCCAATTTTCATACTTGGGACAATCCTTCTTCACATAACCAACCTTCTTACAAAAGAAATAAGTAACAATAATATCTTATTTTTGTTGTACCTTATACTGTGAAGTCCATTTGTCTGCAGCTCCTTTGCCTTTATAAGTCTTTTTTCTTTTAGTAACAATGCCACGAGAGGAAGTAACTAAATGAGCACTTTCTATTTTGTCATATTTCAATCTCTCTTCCTCTTGCATACATTGAGCAATGAGTTTATTAAGAGTCCATTTTTTCTTTTGAGTATTATTAACTTATCTTAAAATGATTAAATTGTGCAGAAAGAGATATCAAAACTAAGTGCAAAAGAATGTCATTAGGCATCTCTAATTTAGTGCTCTCAGTCTAGTAACAAAATTAGACATCTCCATAATGTATTCCCTTATGTTTACATTGCTTTTATACAACATTGATACAAGTTTACTAAGAATAGTACTCACTTCAACCTTTTTAGAACTACTGAAACGGTATGTTATTTGGCTTATAAATTTTTTAGCACATTCCTCTTTAAGCATTGCACCTCTTATGATTTTTGGAATGGAATGCTTCATGATCATAAGACTGATATGGTTAGAATGCTCTAACTTTTCAAAGTTAGCCATTTGTTAAATAGTACTTTCTATAATAAGGGTAGAAGGACATTCAGTTAAGATATATACACCCAAGAATTATGATGATATGTACGGCTGTCAAAAAAGTCCGTTGTTTACGAACAACTCATTTTTGGCTCATTAAGTAGCTTGTGTTTATCTCATTCGTTAAATAAGCAAGCAAAATATGAACAAATATTTCAAGTTCAATTTATAAACGAGTCGAACATGAACAATCCTTCATTCAATTGTGTTTGGCTCAATTTAGATTGAAATATTATATAATATTATATTATTTTATAATATAATATATATATACATACATATACAAACACATGTACATATCATTGGTGCATGCATGACTTAGTGGTGAAAACTTTTGTTATGCAAAAAATTGGCCCAAGTTCGAATCATTCCTCTTATAGATTTTTCAAATTATTGCATTTCGAGCCATTTTAAGGTGATACAAGCCATTTCAAACAATTCGAGCCGAACACGAATATTGAAATTTTGAGCTGATACGAGCCACTTCGAATAATTCGAGCCGAACACGAACAATGAAATTTTGAGCCATTTCAAACACGAGCCGAACACGAAAAAAAGGCAATTTTCAAGCAAGCTAAACACGAATAAGGATTTGATTCACTCAAGCTCGGCTCATTTACACATCTAGTGATATGCTTTTTTCATTTCTTAAAGTTAGTGTCATTAAGCACTGGAATGTTATTCAAATCGAAAATAGATATAAAAAAAATATTAACTGAAATAACAAAGAAGAAATACTCACAATTAAAAAAAATACTATCATTTTCTTATGCATATATAATGTAAACAAAATATCAATAATATACATGCTTGAAATAAAATATTTGACAAGATGGACACATGTAAGATACCTAGCATAACATTGCAATTTAGTCTTTGGACATAAATAATAATTTGTAAATAGTACTCTTAAAATTACAGTTAGCAAATATTGATTATAAATTTTGTCAACGATATGGCTATTTTTGGACCGACATATTGTTTGTATGGTTAATACAAATTTATCATATATTTGTTACTGCATAAAATTTGGCCAAAAAATAATCTTTATTTGGGCTAATTATTTTTCACATAGATTAAAATGTAATTCTTATTAAATAAATTGATATAATAGAGATTACTTGGTGACATAATATTTTAATTTAAATTATTTTAAAATAATAAATATCAACTATATTATTCCAAGAATTACTTTAGCTGATACAAATTTGAAATATTTAAAAAATAATATAAACTTTAGTTAACTATTTAATTCAAAATAATGAACTCATACTTATATTAAGTAATTAATTGAAGTTGGATACTATGTATATTCGATGAAAAGAAAATAATGCATAATATTATAATTAATAAAAATGAGCATTTTGAGTTTCACAATAGAAATCCAATCAATTATATATTGAATTAGAAAATGTTTACCAATGTCAAAGGTATAATATCCATATAATTTAAGCCAAAATATTTATACATAAATGTTTAATATTATAAAAAAAGTTTCAAATAGAAAACCTTTAGAAATGACAAATCTTGAATAAATTATTACATTTAATTTAATAAAATCCTGTTTATTAAGCTGTATGAATTAGTTGCCCTTAAAAAGTTTAAAGAAAACATTAAGAGTGTTTTCTAATTAAAGTATGAAGCATTTCTCCAGCTTTTGCAATTGTAGTGTTTATTTTTGGATGTGGGACACCATGCAGATCTTAGGAGTTACTTATTTAAGTGATTGTGTATGACATTAAGGAATGATGCACTATTTCAAAAGATAAAAATCACCATCCTCTAATGGACCTAATCATTTAATAAGGACTCCTAAAATATGATGGGTCTTCGAATGTACTAGAGATATTTCTCCTATTTTATATGGAAAAGTAAAGTATGACTTATTTTAAGTCGGGTTCTTTAAGTTCCCTATAGAGAGGCAAGCCCCCATAATTAATTATATCCTAAGGAATGAGATCCCTTAGGAATACTCTCGATTAAAGTAGACAACTAAGGTCTCCAAAGATTTAAAGGCCAGACTATCAATAAATTATTTATGTTTGGAAAATAAAATGGGATTATTCATGCAGAATACTTATTTAGAAGCCAAAAGAAATAAGTAGGAAATGCTCATGATACTAGGAAGCTTAATGAGCATTCCAATCTACCCCATAATTGGGCTTTATATATTTGAAATTGAAGAGTTTTATTTGTTTGAGTTGAAATTTTATTAGATTATTAAGGCTTATAATCCATCAACACAAGATTGTGAAAATACCTATAAGGTGAAGATTTATGCTTGTAGCTCACAAACATCAACCCTCCTAATCTAGGGAGCTTTAGCATAAGCACCACCTAAATCGAGAGATGGATATAATGGTTTACCTCTATAAGAGAGGATAAATCGTCGACTTACGGACTTATAATGCTTTAATATGGCTACCAAATAACACCTCATACGATTCAAAATCATGTAGTCCGGCCTTATGAAAGTGCAAAATAGTTGAGCTGTTATTTAATTGGAAAGAAACTAAAGTCCTAAACCTACTCTGTAAGAGACTAGAGTATGAGTGGTATGAGTAATGACTTAATATACAAATGCAAAATCTTTTCAAATTTTATTTCAATTTTGACACTTCATTTTGACAAAGGCTTTAGGATTTTGATGCCTATATGCATGATAAAAATAGGCTATGGGCCAAATTAGCTAGAAGGTATTCTCCACCACAAGGGATATCCTCACAGGTCAAGTATTCCCCTATTATGTAAGGATGGAGATCCTTCATGTTCAAGAGAGAAAGAATATGTATGCATGTTGTGAGACATTTAACCATTCAGCTAAGGGGTTGCTAAATCTTCTAATTATCTTATTTAAAACCTAGGCTTTATGGTGAGGTTATTAGTTATTTTAAATTTTAATTGAGTTATTAATTGGGATAGAAGAATTAATTTTATCCTAAGAGCCTAATCGCATCCAGGCCACACATTAAAGCATCAAACATATAAGAAACTAAATAAAACATGTTATTTCTAATGTGCAATCTAAACACAACATCAAATAATTTTATAGACTACCGCAAAAGAATAAAAGGCCGGTGCGGTCGGGTTCCGTCGTACACCCCGAAAAGAGAAAATGGGTAGCCGAGCTCTACCCTTATATAGCCCGGTATATAAAAGAATAAGTACAATTACAAATAATAAATGCTATGGGGGGTCTTCAAGTCTTCTTGATTTCTTCATATCTTTGCTCCTTTTGATGTGGTAGGCTTCAAGGCATCACATGGCACCCTAAGACTAAGCATTTAGCCAATGCTCATCCAAAACTCTCTTAACACTAATTCTAATTTCTAATGAAAATTACATTAAAATAGAAAAAGTAAATCTAACTACACGTGCAAAATAAGTATTAGCTAAACACACATATAACCCAAGTAGCTATATTTATAATTTAGACTTAACACCCTGCACATGGGTAACCAAGCCCACCTGTCCTAACTTAGATTATGCTTAGGGGCTTAAGCAACCTACAAAGAGAGCATTTATATTTATTTTTAAGCATCCCTTTAAGCATAATCCCCATCAGAAAATAAGATTAGGCTAATCACGACCTACCATCCAGTCTACGAAGCATACACCCTAACATCCAGTCTAAAACATTACATCACAAAATAAAACATACACCGTCCTAACTTAGGACTAAAAGTGGTGACTTAATTGTAATGTGTGTGTTAAGGCTTGTGTGATAAGTCCTAACTAGGCATTAAGGTTATGATTTTCTAAATCTGAAAGAATGTTTAGTCATAAGAGGTTGATTTCACTTTAAGATGTTTAATTAATTTGAGAATTTTACTTAGTATTTTCTTTTGTTTCATATACCTTTCACTTAGCAACTAAGTGTTATAAAGAGAGGAAAGAGAATTGCTCTCTTTCATCCCTACCCTAAGCCACTTTTTAAAGCATGTTAATTTATTTTGTTCTCTTTAATGAAGGCGTTATTACACATTTTAAATTAAATCTAAGTTTAGGTTCACTTTAAATGAATCAATTCAATATGAAAGTCATCTTAAGATTAATTTGAATGAACTACTAACATATGACATACGTCACATTATTCCTTTCCATCACATGTAACATGCATATGATTGAATCCTAAGTATACCTAATACAAGCAATATATTTCTTTAACACACTTTAAATGAAAGATGCATATGTGTATTTTGTAGAAAATGAGATTTTCACTCATCAGCTAAATGCATACTATAAAAGTTTTAAGTAAGTACTTTGCCATTGTTAACCAAGGGAGTGAGGTAAAAACTTCCTTGGGGCTACTTAAAAAGTGCATTCACAGAATGTCCAGACTAGATATATCTGCCATTCTTAAATACACATGAATGTATAAATGACTATAAGAATGGAAAATCATGCATAAGTTGTATCTTTAATTGAATTTAATTATATATATGAGTTAAAGTTCTATGCAAATTCTAATATAGAAATATTTAGGTATGAATTCAAATAAGTGTTATGTCTTTTTAAATAGACAATACACTTATGAATGTTCAAACTTATGAAAATCTATATGTGAATTAACTCCACATCATATGTTTAAGCTAGAACACATACAAGCTTACATATACTTATGAATAATATCACTCAAACAATGTAATTGATTTATAAGCTTTTGAAACTAATTTTTGATTTAATGATGATAATAGCCACACATGTAGTAAATTAAGTTCAACACATGCAACCTCAACATAAAAAAAAGTTCATTTGATTTAATTGATTTTTTGAAAAAGATGAATGGATGATTACAAGTGACATACAACATTTAATATGATTGGAAATAAATGACATAAAACACATGACTTCATTCAACCAAGTTAATTCCTAAGGACATTCATATCAAATATAATCATTTAAAATAAACCAAAGTTTATTATTACGTTAGTTTTGGATGTTTAATTTGATTTAAAGAAGATAGTATATTCAATCATTTGCTGCTCCTAACCCATTTCTATATTAGTTAATCAATTTGGTTCAATGAAAAGAAATTAAGTTGATTTTATAGATTTATTAGGTTGCAATATGAGTTAAGTCCATTAACTACCCCTTTTCTATGTTATCTTAAAGTAATTAATTAATTAATTATGAGCTGTGGTGTTTGTTTTTGATTATGTGTATGTGGGACACCATGCAGATTTGAGGGTGTACTTATTGAGGTGATCGGGTATAACATCAAGGAATGATGTACTATGTCAAAAGATAGAAATCATCACCATACAATGGACTTAATCACTTAATAAGGACTCCTAAGGCATGATAGGTATTCGAATATACTAGAGATTTTTTCTCTACTTTACATGCATGAATAAAGTAGGGTTTATTTAAATTGGGTTCTAAAGTTTCCTATGGGGGCAAGCCTCCATAGTTAATTACATTCTAAGGAAGGTGAGTTCCTTAGGAATACTCTCAATTAAATAGGTAATTATTGTCTCCAAAGATTTCAAAGATAGGACTATCAATAAATTGGCCATGTTTAGAAAATCAATTAGGATAGATAAAAAAGGAGAGACTTATTATTGAAGCCAAAGATAGATGAGTAGGGAATGCTAATGATTCTAAGAAATCTAGTGAACATTCTAATCTATCCTTTGATTGGGCTTATATATGTGAAATTGAAGAGAATTATATATTTGAGTTGAAATTTATTAGAAGGCTAGGACTTATAATCCCATAGCACAAGGTTGTGAAAATACCTAAGATGTGAGAATTTATGCTTGTAGCCTGAAGAAAATAGCTACATCAGATCCTAAATTTAGCGAGCTTAGGCAAGAACCAACGTGCGATCTAAATCTAAGTGAAGATGGGTATATGGATTACCTCCACAAGTGAGGGTAAACCACCCAACTACTGGACTTATAACCTGAGTGGCAGCTAGCTAACTCCTCCTACGCTTTAAAACTTTGTAGGCAAGTCTTATAATTTACAAGATAGTTAGGTTGTTATTATTTAGAAAGAGATTAAAGTCCTTAAACCCACTCCCTAAAGAGACTAGAGCATGAGTGGTAGTAATGACTTAATCTAATGCAAATATTTTCAAATTTTATTTATATTTGACATTTCATTTTGATAAATGCTTTGAGATTTTGTATGTCTATATGCATGATGAAATTAGATTATTGGCTAAATCAGTGAGAAATGGATGTTTTCCACCACAAGGGATGCCCTCATGGGTCAAGCATTCCTCTATCGTGCAAGGATGGAAATCCCTTATTTTCAAGAGAGAAATAATATGATATGCATGTTGTGAAACATTCAACTATTCAGCTAAGAGGTTGCTAAATCTTTTAATTATCTTGATTTAATGCTTAGGCTTTATATGAGGTTATGAGTTATTTAGAAATCTAATTATGAGTTGTAGTTGGGTAGAATATTTATTTTTTTTAAGAGCCTAATCACATCCAGGCCATGCAACAAACACCAACTATAAAAAAAAAACTATGAGAAGGCATGCCATTTCTAATGCACAAGCTAAACATAACATCAAACATTTTATAGCTATCATAAAATAATAAAAGGTCAGTGTGGTCGGGTACCACTGTACAACCCAAAAAGAAAAATGTGTAGCCTAGTTCTACCCTTATACAACTCAGATTACAAAAGAATAATTATAATTAAGGATGAATACATGCAATGGGGGTCTTCATCTTCTTCAAATTTTCATGTCTTCTTTCCTCCTTTTGCTTCTTTGATTTGGCTCACTTCAAGGCATCACATGACATATAAGATATAGTCTTCTAGCCAATTCTCATTCTAATTCTCCCATAGCACTAATCCTAATTCCTAATTATAAAATTACATTTAAATGGAAAGAGTAAATCTAACTACACCTGTAAAATAGAGATTAGCTAAACACACATTCTACCCAAGCAATTATATTTTTAATTTGGACTTAGCACCCAACATATGGGTAACTAAGCCCACATGTCCTAACTTGTATTATACTTAGGGGCTTAAGCAACCTGCAAAGAGAGCATTTATATTTATTTTGCAGCGGCCCCTTAATCATTATCCCTTGTAGAAAACATGATTAGGCTAATAGCGACCTAAAATCCGATTTATGAAACATACACCCTAACATCCAGTCTAAAACAATACATCACAAAACAAAATATACTTCAAACCATACACCGTCCTAACATAAAGCTAGAAGTGGTGACTTAATTCTAATGTGTGCGTTAAGGCTTATGTGGTATGTCCTAACTAGGCTTTGTTATAATTTTTTTAAGTGTAGAAAGATTCAATTTAATGGACGATTTCACTTCAAGTGCTTTAATTGATTGGCAAGTTTTAATTTTTGACTTATTTTGTTTCATATGACCTACACTTAATCTCTAAGTGTTATAAAGAGAAGAAAAAGAATTGCCCTCTTTCATCCCTATCTTAAGACACTTTATAAAGCATGTTAATTTAATTTAGTTCTCTTTAGTGAATAGTTTATTATATATTTTTAATTTATCCTAAGTTTAGGTTCACTTTAAATAATCTTATTTAATAAAAAATGCATCTTAAGATTAATTGGAATTAATTACTATCACATAACACATGTTTGCTCATTTCTTTCCATCATATGTAGCATGCATATGATTAAGTCCTAAACATATCTATGCATACAATATATTTTTGGCACACTTAAATGAAGGATGCATGAATGATTTTCATAGAAAAGAAGATTCTCATTTATTAGCTAAATACACATTCAAATGTATGAAAGTTCTAATCAAGTACTTCACCATTATTTTGCACTAGGGGAGTGAGGTAGGAACCTCTTTCGGGCTACTTAAAATCATGCGTCCTCGAAATGTCCAGACTAATATACCCGCTATTCTTAAATACATGTGAGTGTATAAACAACTATAAGAATGGAAATCATGCAAAAATTATATTTAATTTAATTGATTTATTTGTGTGAATGAATTAAAGATTTATCCAAATTCTAATTTCAAGATGCATAAGAATGAAATCAAATGGATACGCCAATATTTTACACCAGTGGTAGGAACCTACTTGCTACTTAAAGCCATGTGTCCCCGAAATGTCGAGACTAATATACCCACAAACATTCGTACTTATGCAAATCAACATATAAATGAAAGAAAGAAACTTCACTTCATACACTAAGCTTATATTCACATACACTTCCTATGTATGTATAACTAATGCCACAATATATATTATTATTCATTAATAAGATTTTGAAAATACATTTGAGATTTAATAGTGATAATGGCTACACATATTTTTATTTTAAGCCAACACATGTAACTTGACATAAAGAAAATAATTTCTTTTAATTAAGTTTTGAAAAGATGAATGCATGATTACAAGTGGCATACAACATTTTAATATGATTAGAAAAAAATAAAGATACACAAGCATATAATTTCATTCAATCCAACTAATTTCTAAGGACAATCATATTAAATAAGCTTATTTAAAATAAATCAAAGTTTCATATTAAGTTATTTTTTGGATGTTTGATTTGATTTAGAGAAAAGAAGAGATTCAATCATTTGGTGCTCTTAACCCATTCTCATTTGTTAATTAATTTGATTCAATGAAAAGATTATTAGGTGAATTTTATGGATTAATTAATTTGTGAAATGAATTAAATCAATCAATTAACCCTTACCTATGTTACCTTATAGTAATTAATAAATTAATTATGAGTCAACATGATATGCACATGAATTAGAATTTAAATCAGCAATTTCCCTAAGAAATAAAAGGCCTAATGCAATTGGCTCACAATTAGTGGTTAATTAGATTAAAGAACTTAATTAAGTACTCTTATGTCTTCCCCACACATGTAGGTTAGCCATAATTTCCTTAAATAGCTTTAGGTTATTAAAAACCTAAAGATCTACCCAAGAAATTTTATTAGATGAGTTCTGCAATGATTATGATTTTAATTTGATTAATTAAGCCATTTTAATTAATGAATTAAACCATTAATTAGTCCAAAATTAATTAGTTTCAAGTAAAGTGAAATGAACTTAGGGAAAAGAATGGGAAAGAAGTCCCAATCTCATTCCCCATGTCCATTCACTGTTATTCAATGATTAGCAAGATTAATTAATGGCTTTTTTGCTATTTAGCATTTTAATTAATCACCCAATTAATTAAAAAAAGTAATTAAGGCTAAGACAACCAAGTTCTCTAATCAACAAAGCAATAAATCCAAAGAAAATTATGGGAGCTAGAGGTCACCCCATTAATCAACCTCAGAAAGTTTAAAATTAATTACTTGAGAAATTAGAGAGTAATTAAGCTAATTAAGTTTTTAATTAAATCTAAATTAAACCTTAATTACTGTTTAAAATTAATTAAGAATATTTTTATTAAATTCCTTTCTAAAATACCTTTAAAATGAGTATTTATTTATATTTTATGATTTTTCTATGATTTTTATAATTTTTCAAAGTTTCAGCTAATTTAAGTAATTTTTCATGATTTTTATGAAGTCCATTAATTTATTTTTATCATTTGAACTTCAAAATGCAATATCTTCAAATCCAGAAATCCTTTTGACTTAAAATTTTTATGGTGGGTGTATTAATTAAGTTTTCAATTAAACCCAAATTAAACCTTAATTACTATTCAAAATTAATTAAGAATATTTTTATTAAATTTCTCTTTGAAAGACCTTTAAAATGAGTATTTACTTATATTTTTATGATTTTTTTATGATTTGTTATAATTTTTCAAAGTTTCAGCTAATTTAAGTGATTTCTCATGATTTTTATGAAGTCCATTAATTTATTTTTACCATTTGAACTTCAAAAAGCAATATCTTCCAATCTAGAAATCTTTTTGACTTAAAATTTTTATGGTGGGTGTATTTTACCTTCAGTTTCAATCTCTAAAAATTTTAACTTAATTTGATGTGTATTTTTAGTGTAATTAATAAAATTTGATTTTTACTAAAACCCAAATTAAGCTCAAAATATTCAGTAAAATTTGAGGATTTTAGCTTTGTTGGATTCCTATTAAAAAGACGAATCTAATGAGCCATTTTACAATTTTTATTTTAGTATTTTATTTTCTACAAATTTTTGAAGTGTCAGATGTTTTAAATAATTTTTAAAATAAAAAAGCTCTAATTTCCCACTTAACCTAGTTAGTGCTGATGGGACAATGAGGCGCCACACGGTGTCGCGTGATTGGACCATGCGATCTCACGTGGCACATGGTGTCATGTCATGGCGATGGGTCATGTGGCTCGATGAGCGCGAAGCGGAAACTGGATGAGCGAAAAGGACATGAAGCGATTAGACCATCCGATCGAGGCCGTGGTCAGTCGAATCACAATCCGAAGGGCAAAAATGCTCGATCAGCGCGTGATCCAAGCCATCATAGTCTACAAATCATGGGATTGGATGATAGAATAGTAAACTGAGGGAGATTTTTGAATTTTTGTAAAATATAAGTGAAATTTCATCCGAATGGGCTCATTTTCACGTCGATTCACACCGAAAAACTTCTATATTCGTATTGGGACTAAATATAATGAAAAATACAGTGGTTTTCTAAGGAAATTCTTATAATCGCACAAAAATCATCACAAAACCAAAAATCCTAAGGCCAGCTGCAGTTTTGAAAATTACCTCACCGGGGATGGTTTCCAGTGGCGGTGATGATCCGAGCATTCTCTTGAGTGGGGAAGAAGCCTTGGAATGAGCCAAGACCTTCACCTTCACTTCAGAATGATGTATTCTCCAAGTGGTCACCGCTTCCTCGCCAAATCCACTTGATTTTGGTGGGTTTTGCTCAAAAATCAAGTGGAAATGTTTGCTGGCTGGTCTAGGAGCTTTAGGGGATGGAAATGAGGGGAATATGATGAGAATAATGGTTTTTATTTTTCTGGTTTCCAATATGGTAGAAAATCCCTTTCATTTTTTGATTTTTGACTCCAAATGGGTGTGATTTGACTTGGGGTGGTTGGGAATGGAAGAGAATCATCCTAGGTGGCTCATTTTGATTGCCTAAGGCATGTGAAGTGGCTACCATGAAGAACAAATGAGTGTTTGTGGTGTTTATTTTTGGTTCATGTGTATGTGCATGTATATGGTGGGGGGGGGGGCACTACGTAGATCTGAGGGTGTACTTATTGAAGTGATTGGATATGACATTAATGAATAGTATACTATCCTAATAAGAAAAGGACTCCTAAGGCATGATGAGTCTTTGAATGTACCAGAGATTTTTTTTCCTACTTTATATGGATGAATAAAGTCGGGTTTATTTTAATCGGGTTCTAAAGTTCTCTATGGAGATAAGCCCCTATAGTTAATTACATCATAAGGAAGGTGAATCCTTTATAAATACTCTGGATTAAAGTAGGCAATTATTGTATCCAAAGAATTCAAAGATAGGACTATCAATAATTGGCTATATTTGGAAGATCAAATGGGATAGATCGAAAGAAAATACTTATTATCGAAGCCAAAGCAAAATGAGTAAGGGATGTTCATGATACTAGGAAACCTAGTGAGCATTACAAACTGTCCTATGGTTGGGATTTATATATTTGAAATTGAGGAGAATTATATATTTGAGTTAAAATTTTATTAGAAATTTAGGACTTATAATTCCACAATACAAGATTGTAGAAATGCCTAAGAGGTAAATATTTATGCTTATAGCCCCAAAGGGAAACAACAACGTCGAATTCTAAATATAAGGAGCTTTAGTGAGGACCAAAGTATAACCAAAATTTAAGGTGAAAGTGGGTATATTATTTACCTCCATAAGAGAGAGTAAACCACCCGACTGCTGGACTTATAACTGCATGGAGCGGCAGCCAACTAACTCCTTCTACATTTTAAAACCATGTAGGTAAGTCTTATGATTTACAAGATGGCTAGGTTGTTATTATTTAGAAAAGAAACTAAAGTCCTTCAGCCCACTCCCTAAAAGATTAGAGCATGAGTGGTATGAATAATGACTTAGTCTAATACAAATCTTATCAAATTTTATTTGATTTTGAACTCTTTTTTTGATACAGGCTATAGGATTTTATATGCCTAAATGTATGATGAAATGGGTTATGGGCCAAATCAAAAGAGAAAGAGATATTTTTTTATCATAAACTCTCAAAGGTTAAGCCTTTTTACTATCTGGCAAAGATGAAAACCCTCTCTTAGCAAGAGTGAAAAAAAATAATATACATGATATTAATCATTTAACATTCAGCTAAAGGGTTACTAAATATTTTATTATCTTAATTTAATGCCTATGCTTTATGTGAGATTATGAGTTATTTTAAAAGTTTAGTTATGAGTTGTAGTTGGAGTAGAAAATTTATTTTTTATCCTAGGAGCCTAATCGCATCCAGGCCATACAACAATCACCAATCATAAATAAACTATGAAAAGGTATGATTTCTCTAATGCACAAGCTAAACATAATATTAAATAATTTTATAAAGCTAACTTAAAAGAATAAGAAGTCGGTGCAATCGGGTACCGTCATACAACCCGAAAAAGAAATGGATAGCCGAGCTCTTTCCTTCATTTCTTTCTTCATTTGGTTGGGCAAGCTCCATAGGATCACATGGTACATAAGACTTGATCTTGTAACCAACATTTATCCTAAGCCCCCATAGCACTAATCCTAATTTCTAATATTAAAATTATATTAAAAATAGGAAAAGTAAATCTAACTACATCAGCAAAATAAGTATAAGCTAAACACACCATATAACCTAAGTAGTTATATGAAAAATTTGAACTTAGCACCTTGAACATGGGTAGCCAAGTTCACCTATCTTAATGTAGATTACGCTTAAGGGTTAAGAAATTTGCACAACAAAATATTTATATTTATTTTAAGAACCCATTAAGCATAATCTCCTACAGAAAATATAATTAGGCTAACCACGACCTAACATCTAATCTACATACATACACCCTAACATCCTGTCTACAACATTACATTACAAACAAAATATACATCAAACCATACACCGCCCTAACATAAAGCTAGAAGTGGTGACTTAATCTAATATGTGTGTTAAGGCTTGTGTGGTATGTCCTAACTATGCTTTAGAGTTATCATTCTCTAAGTATGAAGGACATTTAATTATCAAGGGTGGTTTCACTTTAAATGGTTTAATTGATTTGTAAATTTTACTCAACAGTTTCTTTTTTTTTATTTGACCTACACAACAACTAAGTGTTATGAAAAGAAAGAAAGAGAGGATCACTCTCTTTTTTCCCTACCTTAAGTCACATTTAAAGCAAATTAATTAATCAATTCCCTTTAGTGAATGGCTTATTACATGTTTTAATTAGCCCTAAGTTTAGGTTCACTTTAAATAAACTTATTCAATAAGAAAGACATCTTAAGGTTTGTTGGAATGAATTACTATCACATAACATATGTTTGTTTATTTCTTTCCATCTTATATATCATGCATATGATTAAATCTTAAGCATAGATATACATGCAATTTTCATCTTAGCACACTTAAATGATGAATGTGAGTAAATATATTTGGAATTGATATTTCATTTAGTTGAATGATTTTGTCATATTAATTTAAAGCTCCATCTAAATTCTTATGCAAAAGCATAAGGAAAGAACCTTAAATCACATGAATAATTAACTCAACCAAATTAACAAAGTATGAATGCATATCTTTTTAATAGAAAAAGAGAGTTTTTATTCATTAACTAAGTACACATCCACATGTATAAAAGTTTTAAGTGAGTATGTCGCCATTGTTCTGCACCAAGGGAATGGGATAGGAATCTCCTTAGGGCTACTTAAAGTCGTGCGTCCCTGAAATATCCAGACTAATGTACCATTATTCTTAGATACATGTGGATGTATAAACAACTACAAGAATAGAAAACCATGCAAAAATTATATTTTGATTTGATTGATTTATTTTTTTGTGTAAATGAAATAAAGCTCTATCTGAATTCTAATGTTCAAATGCATAAGAATGAAATCAAGCAGGTACGTCGCTATTGTTCTACACTATGGGAACAGGGTAGGAACCCCCTTAGGGCTACTTAAAGCCGTGCATCCCTAGGATGTCCAGACTAATATGCCGCTAACATTCTTACTTAGGAAAATCAACACATGAATGTAAGGAAGAGACTTTATTTCATACACTAAATTTATATTCACTTGAATTACCTATGTATATATAACTAAATTTACAATATATGTGTATTTATTCATTAATAAACTTTTGAAAATATATTTGGGATTTAATAATGATACTATCCACATATATTTTTAATTTAAATCAACACATGCAAATTGACATAAAAATCATTTTTATTTGATTAATTTGAAAGACATGAATGCATGAGTACAAGTGGCATATAATATTTAGCATGATTGGAAGGAAATAAAGCAACTCAAGCATGTGCTTTCATTCAAATCAACTAAGTCCTAAGGACAATCAAACTAAATAAGATTATTTAAAATAAACCAAAGTTCTTTAATATCATTTCATTTTCATGTTTGATTTGACTTAAGGAAATGTGAAAGAGGTTTGCTAATCCTAGCCTCATTCCCCATGTGTGAATTAATTTGGTTTAATGAAGAATAATTAGGTTGATTTTATATCTTAATTAGGTTAGGGTATGAATTAAGTCAATTAATTAATCCTTACCTACATCACCTTAAGTTAATTAACTAATTAATAATGAGCTAATATGATACGCAACCACATGAAAAGTAAATTTGAAATCCTCCTAAGAAATGAAAGGGCCTAATGAAATTGGCTCATGATTAATAGTTAATTAGGCTTAAGGGATCTCACTTAACTATTTTTATGATTTTCTCACACATGTGAGCTAACCATAATTTCATTAGCTCTCTCTTTAGGTTATTGAACACCCAAAGAGCTACCCAAGATTTATTAAAGGTGATTAGATGTGGAGAAAATTTTAGATTGAGATAATTAAGCTCATTAATTCATTTGAATAAGCATTAAGCATGTTCAAATAATGAAATGGAATTAACTTAAGGAAAGAGATCAAGAAAGAGGCCTTAATCTCAATCCCTAAGTCCTATATTTAGTCACTCAGGTTTTGATTTTATCTGAGAGGTTAATTAATTAATTAAACACTTAATTACCTCACTAATAATTAATTAACCTAATTCCAAAAAGTGAAGAAAACTTAGGAAATGAATTAAGAAAAATATCCCAATCACATTCCTTAAGCTCCTTTACTATTCAATAGAGGTAATTAGGCTTAAATAATTAATTAAGTCTCTATTCATTCACTAATTATTACTAATTAAATTAAGAAAGTGATTAAGGCTTGATCAATTAATTTTCCTAATTAAGAAACTAACAAAATCCCAAAAAATAGGGGAGGGGGGGAATAGAGGTCATCCCCCTAAACATCCATAAAAAATTTGAGATTAATGGGTGATTAATTAAGGAGTAATTAAGCTAATTAAATTTTCACTTAAATCTTAATTAAGCAAAAATCACTATTCAAAATTAAATAATAATAATTTTTCTGGATTATACTATGAAATATCTTTAAAATGAGCACAAGTTTGTATTTTTTTGGATTTTTTTAGGATTAGTTATAATTTTTAGAAGTTTTAGGCTTAAAAATAGATTAATTAAGCCTAATTAAAGCCTTAATCCCATCGGGCCATGTGGCGGCTGACACGTTGCGCTTTCCACATGGTGTGATGAGATTGGCTATTTAAGTTGTCACATTTACCATTTCGGATTCGGCTAACTTATGGGCGTCGATCTAAGATCGAACGATAATGATCAGATTCACAATTTAGGGAGAGAATCTAAGGATATAACATAGGATTAGATCATGATCGTCCATTTCGATCACACAGAACGGATGGCCCATGATCCATCCCATTCATGAGTGGCGAAAGATGGATGTTGTTTGTCCTTCTCCATTCGATCCAAGCTCACTCGAGCTCGGATTGCCTCCAAATTGATCTCATACCTTCAGGGAGGGGAGGCACACATCTAACGATAAAAAATGCATGGCATTTGAATTTACTTCACAAAAGACCAAGAGATTTTCCATACAAGGCTCAATTTTGCAAAATTACCTCTTGAGCTAATGTCTGGTAGTGGATCAATGGTGGTAGCTTCGCCTCACTAAGGTGAGGCCCTGTTGAGAAGCTTGGGTCTCAATTTGATGTAGAGCTCTCGGTCAACCAACCCACATGCGTGAAGGCTTCGGCTCTAATCAAACTCCAATCTTTGGTGCTCAGGAAGGCTTGGAGATGATTCAGTTGGCTTCAACAAAGTAAGAGGATAGTGTGGGTACAAAGAATTTGTGTTTGATCAAGTAAAGGAGGAGTATTTCTTAGAAGGAAGGTGTACTATTTTAGGTTTGCTCAGGGAGGAGGAATGCCGATCAAGGGAGGCTTGGGATGCTCTAGGAAGCTTTGAGGGGTTTCAAAATCACTTAAGAAACTCACACAAAGTAATTAGTCTCGTTTGTCACTTGAATTGAGGGGGTATACCCCTCAATTGCACATGATGGACAGCTGGGATTGATCCCTAGAAATTCACCGATTGGCCATCATTGAGACGTCAGAGGGGTCACCGTTAGCTCCATATGGTATGCAAAGAGTGGAGGAAGTGGTGGCAGGAGTCTCAAGGCTTGGTTTGGGGATGGGATTGATCTTGCTTTTGCCCATGGAGTGTTCGGCCATGAGAGGGAGTGGCTTGGTTTGTTTCCTTTGGTCCATGGTAGATGCTAGGTGGCTTTGGTTTGGCTAAGGTGTCTTAGGAATGCCTTATTTGGCACTTTGATGGCTGCCATAGGGAGGAAAAGTGGACTTTGCCTCTTAAGGTAAGTATCCAATGTAAAGAGAGGGTGTCCATTGGTTAATCTCCTTGGTTTGGGTCCCAAATGGACTTGGGCTAGTTTGGAGCTAACTTATGGTCCATTTGGGTCGAGTTAGGTCAACCACCAAGGTTCCATAAATCAATTTTGGGTGATTTGGCTTCACAAGGTCAAAATAGGCTCATTTGGGTTAGGTTGGGTTGGGTTGACCAATCGATCAAATTGGGCCAAACCAAGGCTTGGGTTAGGTTCATATGATGATTTGGGAATTTTGGTTCAATTGGTTTTAGTTAATTTGGCTTAGGTTTGAATTTGACTCATTTGGATTCAAAAGGGTCAAATGAGTCAAGTTGACCAATTTGACCAAATTG
This sequence comes from Cymbidium sinense, assembly GCA_021442155.1. Lineage (NCBI taxonomy): Eukaryota > Viridiplantae > Streptophyta > Magnoliopsida > Asparagales > Orchidaceae > Cymbidium > Cymbidium sinense. The sequence continues at coordinate 87,518,993 of CM038230.1, read as the reverse complement.
GGTTTGGTTAGGTGTTGAGTCAAGTTCAATTGCTTAATTGAAAATGATTGTAAGCTTTGATTTAGTTTAATTTGGATTTAATTTAGATATTGGCCAATGTGACCCTTTAGGTCAATTTGGGGTAGGTTGGGTCAAGTAGACCAATTGGTCAAATTGGTCTCAATCTTGGCTTTGGTCAAGTTCAATAAGTGATTTGGAATGAACTTGAGCCATTGGTTGCAATCAATTTGGATCAAATCATGATTTGACCCATTTTGGTTTTTTAGGCCTATTTGGGTCAACTTAGGTCAAATGACCAATTGGACTTGGTTTGACTAAATTGAGAGTTTGGTCAAGTTCAATCATTGATTATGAGTGGGTTTGAGTCAATGGTTTTAATCAATTTGATATATGGTGGGTTTTGGCTAGTTTGGATTTCATCTGGGCTAATAGTTTACTTGGTCAACAGGCTAGATTGACTTGTTTTGACCCTATTCAAGACAAATGATTAACCTAGGATGATTATTGATCATGATATAGGGTTTGATGGGCTTAGTTCAATCCAATTTGGGTTGAATTAGAACTTGGCTCAAAAAGGTCTTTTAGGTCACTTTGGGTCAAGTGGACCTAAATGGGTCAATTGGCTTGATCATGGCTTGATTCAAGTTTAATTGGACTCACATATGGATTTAGGATGGAAATATAAATTCAATTGCAAGTGATTTTAAGTAAAACAAATTTTGGTTCATATGACAATTTCAAGTCAAAAAGGGTCAACATGGGCTTGACTTGGGTTTGCTTTGATAATTATAGTTTGTGTTTATATTTGGAGAAATGATTGAAGGAATGATTGAATAATGAAGAAATCCATGAGTTTTGAGTTGATTTGGATATCATTTAGCCAAGTTCAAGAAATTATCTAAAAGGGCTAAAATTGAGAATTTGATTAGATTTGGGTTTGGTTTTGGCCATTTAGATTTATGTTTCATTTATATTTGTGAATATAAATGAAGATATAAATGATTTATGACAAAATCACTTGGGTTTGGAGTGATTTGGAAGCAAATTAGACCAAATTGAGGGATGTAGGTTAAAAAGGCTTAAGTAAGGAATTAATTTGGTTTGATTTAGTTTGATTTGATTTGAATGGTTTGAATTTAGATTTTATTTATATTTGTGAATATAAATGAAGGGATTATTGATTTATAAAGAAATCAACCAAATTTGATTTGGTTTGAAGGAGGTTTTGGATAAGCATATGAAGATGGTCCATATGGCTTAGGAAGGGATTTTGAGTTTGAATTAAATAATGGGTTTGAATCATTTGGAGTTGTATTTGATTTATGATTTGGGTTGGTATTTGATTTGAGATTAGATTTGTAATCTTGAAAAAATCAATTGAATTGGGGTTCATTTGAATTTGGTTAAGGCTAAGTCCATAAGATAAAATTAAAGGGCTTAGGAAAAGATTTGGAATTTGAATTTAATCATGGGTTTCAATCATTTGATTTGGGATTGGCTTAATGATCTTAGATTTGAATTTAATATCTTGTTTAGAAGAAAGAAGAAAGGATTGGGTTTAAGTCTAAAGGGTAGGTAAGTCTTCCTAAATCCCTAAGGCATAACCTATTTCTATGGCTAACCCTTCTAAGTCTCTAGGCTAAGGTTAAGCGTTCACCTAATCACTAGAATTGTTTCAAGACTAAGAAGCTCTTAGTGTCTACAAGAGTCCTGTATCTATGATGAGAAAGTTGAGAGTTCACTCCCAAAAGTGAGGTCAATAGTGTCCTAGCAATGGAAGGTGGAAGTCCTTCATGCCAAGTGTTCCAATGAGTGAGGTGAGGTGAATTCTCCTCCCTATGAGTCATGGCTACCCCAACCACCTCTTGGGTCAGATGATCAATTTCCTTGGCGCCTAGGTGGACCAATGGATGAGTGTCAAGTGGCCAAGGAAGACAAATGACCATTTGGGCAAGTGTCTTTTCTCATGGGATGCCCTTGACCCAAGGATAAAGTGGTCATTTAGCATTAAATTTGATTTGACCAGATTTGAATAGTCAAAAGTGAGTTGGACCAAATTTCATATCATTTGGAGTTCATTTGGCTTAATTTGGGTAAATTTGACCCATTTGGGCCAAATTGGGTCAAATCAGGTTAGGTTGACCAATTAGTCAAATTAAGTCAAACCAAAGGTTGGATCAAGTTAAAATGACCATTTGAAGTGTATTGGTTCAATTGGTTTCAATCAGTTTGGTTTAATTTATATTTAATTTGGATTTTGACCAATTTGATCCTTTAGGTCAATTTGGGCTAAGTTGACCAATTTGACCTAATTGACCAAATTGGCTTGAATCATGGCTTAATTTGGGTTTGGTTGATCATTTGGAATATATTGTAGGCTTTAGTTAAGTTTAATTTGGATTTGATTGGGTTTTAAGTTGATTTGACCCTTAAGGTCAATTTGTGCTAAATTAGGTTAGGTTGACCAATTGGTCAAATTGGGCTCAATTAAGGCCTTAGTCAAGTTCAATAATCAATTTGGAATGAACTTGCATCGGTTGCAATCAATTTGGTTTAGGTTATAATTTGGCTAGTTTGGGTTCATAGGGGTTAAATGGTTGACTTGGTTAATGAGATAGGTTGACTTGGTTTGACCCAATTAATGACAATTGATTTACCTAGGATGGTCAACAATCATGACATGAAGTTTTGATTGGCTTAATTCACTTTGATTTGATTTGAATTGGATTTTGGTTCACGTAGGTCAAATTGGCCACTTTGGGTCAAGTGAGCCAATTGGGTTTAGTTGGCTTGATTTTGAGTTGGGTTTGATTTAATTGAGTTTATATATGGATTTGAGATTGACATATAAATTCAATTGCAATTGGTTTGGGTTCAAATGAGTTTTGACTTATTTGAATATTTCAAATCAAATGGGTTAGGTTGGGTTTGACTTGAGTTGATTTTGATTTGGCTTGATGGTTTTAGATTTTATTTATATTTAGATAGATGATTGAAGGAATGATTGATTTAAGAGAAAATTCATTGGTTTTGACTTGATTTGAATAGGATTTGGTTAAGTCCAAGAAATTGGCTTAAAGGGTATAAATTAGATTTTGATTTGATTTTGGATTTGGTTTTGGCTATTTGAGTTTATATCTCATTTATGTTTGTGAGTATAAATGAAGATATAAATGATTCATGAAGAGATCAATGAAATTTGGGTTGAATTAGGTGGAGATTTGGCTAGGTTTGTGGAATTCAACCATAAGGCTTTGAGGGGGATTTTGATTATGGGTTCCAATCATTTGGTTTGGAATTTGGATTTGGATTTGGTGAATGATTGAGGGATTGAATTGATCTTTGAGAAAAATAGATGAATTTGGATTGATTTGAATTTGGTTAAGGCTAAGTCTATAAGATGAAATCAAAGGGCTTAGGAAGGGTTTTGATTTTGGGTTTGATTATGGGTTTCAATCATTTGGTTTGGAATTTGGATTTAGATTTGGTATTTGATTTGAATTTGAGATCTAGTTTGAAGAGGAAAGTTTGGATTGGGTTTAGGCTATAGGGTAGGTAAGTCTTCCTAAGTCCTTAAGACATAACATATTCCTATGGCTAACCCTTCTAAGTTTCTAGGCTTAGGTTAAGTGTTCACATAATCAATAGAAGTGTCTTAAGACTAAAGAGCTCTTAGTGTCTATAAGTGTCCTAGATCTATGATGAGGAAGTTGAGAACTCACTTCAAAAGTGAGGTCAAAATGAGCCAACATGATATGTACATGAATTAGAATTTAAATCAGCAATGACCCTAAGAAATAAAAGGCTGAATGCAATTGGCTCACAATTAGTGGTTAATTAGATTAAAGAACTTGACTAAGTGTTCTTATGGCTTCCCCACACATGTAGGTTAGCCATAATTTCCTTAAATAGCTTTAGGTTATTAAACACCTAAAGATCTACCCAAGAAACTTAATTAGATGAGTTCTAGAATGATTATTATTTTAATTTGATTAATTAAGCCATTTTAATTAATGAATTAAACCATTAATCTCAAATTAATTAATTTCCATTCAAATGAAATGAACATCAAGTAAAAGATTAGGAAATAGGTCCCAATCTCATTCCTTATGCTCACTCGCTGTTATGCAATGATTGTCAAGTTTAATTAATGGTTTTCTTACTGTTTAGCATGTTATTTAAACACTTAATTACTTAAGAAAGTAATTAAGGCTAAGACAACTAAATTTTCTAATTAACCAATCAATAAATCCCAAGGAAATTATGAGAGGCAGGGGTCATCCCATTAATCAACCTCAAAAAGTTTGAGATTAATTACTTGGGTAATTAAGCTAGCTTAATTACTATTTATAATCAAATGAGAATATTTTATTAAATTCTCCTCTGAAATACCTTCAAAATGAATATTTATTTCTATTTCTTGGATTTTTTAATGATTTGTTATGGTTTTTCGAAGTTTCAGTTGATTTAAGTGATTTTCCATGATTTTCATAAAGTCCGTTAATTTATTTTTCACTATTTGAATTTCAGAATGCAATATCTTCCAATCAAATTAATGAAATTTAATTTTCACTATTTCAAATCAATTTGATGTGTATTTTTGGCTTAATTAATGAAATTTAAATTTCACTAAAACTCAAATTAAGCTCAAAATATTTGCTATAATTTGGGGATTTTAGGTTTGTTGGATTCCTCTCAAAAGACAAAACCAACGAGCCCTTAATTGCAATTTTTTGTTAAGTATTTTATTTTCTATAAATTTTTGAAGCTTCAAATAATTTAAATAATTTTTAAAATCAGAAAATGAGCAATTTTTTCACTTAAACCGTTAGCATGGCGGCGTTGATGCTGATGCATGCCATGATAATCGTCGCAGCTGCAAGCCGGAGCGCGCGGCGCTAACGACATACACACGCCATATCGAGCACCAATTAGCATCACAATTTTGCGAGCAAAAAATGGAGGGGGAATGAGGATCGTGACTTGTGGATCATTTCAGGCCATTCAATCATGGATCGGATGGTCCAGATTGATCCGCATGACCCGCAAGATCTGGAAGCGCGATCGGCTAATCAGAACCACACGATCTACGTGATCTAAGCCGTATGTCTCTCTGAATGTGAGATCGGATGGCAAGTGGGCGATCAGGTGGAAGGAGCGGATGGAACACTATTTTGAGTGGGATTTTTGTGATTTTTTATGAAATATGGAACAAAAAACTTATTTTAGGCTTGATTTTTTGGCAATCATCACCAAAAAATGTACCAAAAAATGTGGGGATGATGTAAAATAAAAAATACAAGGGTAATCTAAGAGAAATTTGTAAAATTATGCATTCATTACTACAAACGAAGCTCCTTAAGGCCAGCTAAAGTTTGATGAAATTATCTCATTGGGGATGGTTTCCGGTGGCGGTGAAGATCCGAGCGAGGTCCTAGGTGTGAGATGAAGCTTGGAATAAGTTTGAACCTTTGCTTGCTTTGGAACATCATGATCACCAACCTTCATCGCACCCTCACCGGAATCTGCTTAGCTTTGATAATTTTTAGTCCAAATGGCTCAAATGAAGTGGGGAAGGGAAGTTCTTTTTCTTGGGGAAGCTCTTGGGAGCTGAATGAGGGCGGGAGGAGGATCTTGGAGGCTTTAATTTCTTGCCTTTTTTGGATGGCCAAAAACCACCATTAAAGGTGATGGGGAGATGGTTGGGAGGTGATGGCTTGATTGGAGACTTTGGATTTAACTCCAAAGTCTTCCTTTAAGGTTGTGGAGTCAATCCTCATTGAATGCAAGTGATGGGGAGGATTGAATGCAAGCTATGGGAAGGATTGAATGAGATTGGGTGGAATCCTATGTGAGGGAGGATCCATGAGGATTTGATTAAGTTGGGCTAATTTTTGGCTAATCTCAAGTGGGTTTGGGTTGGGTTTGATCAGCTCCCAAGATGCGATGGGTTGGTTTCAAAGGATTTGGCTCAATTTGGGTCACATTGGGTTCATGTTCGGTTAGGTTGACCAATTGGTCAAATTGGGCCAAACCAAGGCTTAGATTAGGTTCAAATGATGATTTGAAGTATTTTAGTATGATCAATTTGATTTAATTTGGTCTAAAATTGATTTTAGTTCGTTTGGAATCAAATGGGTCAAATAGGTCAAGTTGACCAATTTGATCAAAATTGGCCAAATTGATTTGAATTATGGGTTGATTCATGTTCAACTAGCTAATTGAAAATGAATGTAATATGTGCATTAAATCAATTTTGGATTTAATTTGGATTTAGGCCAAATTGACCCTTTAGGTCAATTTGGGCTAAGTGGGTTAATTGGGCTAGGTTGGGTTAGGTATGGCTCAATTGATGGTCAAGTCATGTTTAAGCATTGATCATGGGTTGATGTGAATCAATGGTTTCAACCAATTTGGTGTAGGGTGAGTATTGACTAGTTTTGGTGTATGGCTCAATTGGTGGCTGCCTTGACCTATCTCAGATTTACTAGATCAAGAAAGAATCTGCGCATCCGCTGAACAGAATCTCCAACCATAAGGGTGGTTATTAGGGAAGGGGGACTATTTAATCCAAAATTAACTTGGGTAGTGTCTAAATGGGTTCGCAAAGGATGTGAGCCTATAGTGCACGCAAAGGAAGTGCCACTAGGGGCGTTATCCTGATCCCTAAAAAAAGTAATGCTTGTAGGTATATAGTGGCCATCATAAGGAGAAGGTGTAGCAGTCTTACATCTGTCAAGAGTGGTGTATCCACCGGGTGGGTCGTTGTTAGCATAACAAATAACAACCAACCTAAGGTGCCAGTCGGTATGCGATAATCAGCCAAGAAAGAAGGTGTGTAGACTTACATCTCCCTAAAGCAGAATTGATTACCAGGATAGTCTGTCATCAGCTTGACAGGTGCTATCTGACCTAGGGCTGCCCTTCGGTGTGCAATATTTGTACTTAAGAAGAAAGTGTAGCAGACTTACATCTTCCAAAGAAGAGATCAACCGCTGGGATGACCCGTTGACGGCACAGCAGATCAACCCGACTTAAAGGTGACTACCAAGTAGGGAGTCACAAAGATGAACTGGACTTAGAATTAAAGTAGTCAGAAGAAAAGGAGCCGCTAGGAGACTTACACTAATACTCTACTTGGCCATGTTAGTTCACGATGATTAGTTTGAGATGAAGGCGTAGCAGACTTATAACTTCTTAAATGAAGCCAACATGAGGGTAGCTTACCGACCGTAGTAAGGCCTACCATGTTAACGAGGTGCTCATCGGTGTCAGCGGACAAATTAGAAAAGAAAATATAGTAGACTTACATCTTCCTAAATAAGGGACCATTAGGGTGATGCACTAACATGATAGCACGTCAGCCCGACCTAGAACAACTAATGAGTGAGTGCTACAGGGGGTGTTATCCCACATCAATGTAGCTCAAAACAAAAGATGTGTATGTGTGTTTGTTAGATATACTCCACCAAGTCAGTTCATGATGGCTAGTTTAAGAAGGTGTAGCAGGCTTACATCCTCTTAAACGAAGCCAACATGATGGTAGCTTACCGGTTGTGCGGTAAGGCCTATCATGTTAACAAGGTGCTCATCGGAGTGCAGTGGTAAAATCAAGAAATGAAGTGTAGCAGGCTTACATCCTCTTGAACAAGGGACCACTAGGGTGACACACTAGCAGGGTAGCACGTCAGCCTAATTTGAACCAGCTTTTGAGTGAGTGCTGCAGGGGGCGTTATCCCACATCAAAGTAGCCTGAGATAGAAGATATGCATGTGTGTTTGTATTATGAAAGAAGGAATATGATTCCGCTTGGATTTTATTACACCTATCCTAAACACATCGTGGAAGACTCACAGATGAAAATTCTTCAAATGAAGAGAAGATTTAATGAACATAACTAAAGTTTTATTGATGATAATTATTTTTTCAAAACACGATTTTATGGGTAATATTTCTTTAGATTAAGCCCGTTAATTGGAAGCATCATGCTCTCTCATTTATGGTTGATGAGTTGATATGATCCTCCTTGGTAGGCCTTTTCTAGGACAAAAGGGTCTTCCCTAGTAGGTTCAAAGTTGCCTCCCATCTTGTGAGGGGCAATAATTGGTCTCCTTAGAACAAAAATAAGCTCTCCTACTTGAAAAGCTCTAGGAAGGACTAACTTGTTGTGAGCTTGATTCATTTTGGCTTTGTATAACTCGAGATTCTGGCACGCTCGTAGGCATCTCTCCTCCAAACCTTCGAGCTCTTCTAACTACAACTTGGCATTTTGTTCATCGTGATCTTGTTACCCACAACTATCCTTAGTGATGGGAGTTGGACTTCTAATGGTAGAACTTCTTCGGACCCATACACTATGGAGAAATGAGGAGATTGAGTTGGAGCTCTATAAGTTGTATGATAAGCCCATGAAGCTTCAACTAACTACTCATGCCATTATCACTTATTGTCATCAAGAGTCTACTTGAGTATTTGAATGAGAGTTTTATTGAAAGCTTTCGCTAGACCATTCACTTGCGGGTAATAGATGGTAGAGTATCTCCATCTATATTGTGTCAAGTGAAGTTGTTAATCTTGGTGCTCTTGAATTCGGTATTATTATCAAATATAATTCATCGAGGCACCCTGAACTTATATACGATATGGTTCCTGAAAAACTAGAGCATATACTGGACTTTTACCTCCCTAAGAGGAATCGCCTCCGCCCACTTGGAAAAATAATCAGTAGCGGCAAGGATGAATCAATGACCTTTGGAAGAAGAAGGATCGATCAGACCCATGATGTCAGTACCCCAACACTCGAATGGCTAAGAGGCCAATGTTGAATGTAGAATGTTGGGTGGTTGGTGTAGGACCACTCCTTGCACCTGACAATTGGTGATAACCCTTGGCTATGTCTATGTAGTCGGTAATCATCGTAGGACAATAGTACCCCAGTCTCATGTACTTGGCCTTCATCATTGGACCAGATTGGTGAGCTCTGCATAATCCTGAGTGTACCTCAGTCACAATCTTATGGGCTTCATGCTTTTCTAAATAACGTAACCACATATGATCAAAGGACTGCCGGTATAAGGTGCCATCGATGAGAGCATAGGAAAGGGCTCTCTACTTCATCTAATGGGCTTGTGACTTCTCTTGAGGTAGTTTGCCTTTAGTTAGATAGTCTATGAATGGTTGCCTCCAATCCAGCTCCTTGTCCTTTTTGGAAAAGGCAACCTCCCCTTCAAGAGAGTATTTCTTGATAAGTTCAGTATCAATAAGAGATAAGACTTGTCTATTTTGAATCTTTATTGATATGGACTCATCTTATGGCCATGCTAACTCTTTGGCAAGCTTTGCTAGTGCATCCGCTAATGTGTTCTCTTCTCGAAGGATCTTCTATATGGTAACCTCTGGGATTTGAGCTAATAGGTCTATGGTGTACTTGAAATAATGATGGAGCTTAGGCTTAAGAACCTTGTAGGACCCAACAATTTGGTTAATGACCAATTGAGAATCCCCAAAGATGTTGATATTCTAGATGCATAGTGTGACTGCTAAGTCCAGAATAGTAATCAAAGCCCCATACTCAACTTCATTATTGGTGCAAAGATTGGATATATGGTATGAGAATCTCATCACATTATGATCTGGAGTTAGAAGGAGTATTCCTACCCCTACCTTTCCTGAAAGAGTGAATTGTGGTTCTTCTTTTTTTTGAGAGGAAGTCACACCATCAAAATATAATTCCCATCAGTGATTGCTAGTGTCCCCTAAGTTCATGATTTGCTCATCGAAAAAATCATCATTAAGCGGAGAGTTGGCAGGGAGTGGGTGTGCTGCTAAGAAGTTCACCAATGCTTGCCCTTTCATTGAACGGAGGGGTATGAAAGTGATGTCAAATTATGAGATCATGGACCATCATGAGATACTGCAGTAGGGATTAGACGACGATTGAGATAGTATAGAGGGTTCTATTTCTCTTCATCATTGGTTTGGGCTAACAAAGTGTCAAGGGAGTCATCTAATGTAGTAGTGTAGAGGATGACCGGCTTACCTGGGATAGGGGCTGCTAAAACTGGCAACGTTATAAGGTAGTGCTTGATGTCTTCAAAGTCACACTAACACTTATCATCCCACTTGAACTTGGTGTCCTTTTTGATAGGTGCTACAAATAGCTGGAACCATCCTGATAGTTTGGATATGTAGCATCTTAGATACACCAACTGCCCTTGAAATGATCTGAGTTGAGTTAGACTTTTAGGGGGTGACATTTCTAATATTGCTTTGATCTTCTCCAGATCGATCTCAATTCCCCGATGTCGGACAACAAACCCAAGGAGCTTCTATAAAGCTACTCCGAATGCACACTTCAGGGGGTTCATTTTGAGATTAGATTTTCTTAACCGTTCAAAAACTAGTTTCAAGTCAAAGATGTGGTCCTCCTTTTCTTTGCTTTTGACTACGAGATCATCGACATAATACTCGACCTGATGATGAATGAGTTTGTTGAAGATTCGAGTAATAGCCCGCTGGTATGTAGCACTGACATTTTTAAGGCCGAAAGGCATGACCTTATAGCAATATATTTTGATCAGGGTTCAAAAGGTAGTATTTTTCTCATCTTCAGGGGCCATCTTTATTTAGTTGTATCCAGATGAGCCATCCATAAGGGAGAAGACTGCATGAGATGAGGCAATGTCCACCATCAGCTCTAGTATCAGTAGTGGAAATTCTTCTTTTGAACATGCCTTATTTAAATCTCTAAAATTGACATATATAGAATTTGGCCATTCTTCTTCTTAACTGGGATGACACTGGCCAACCAGGTAAGGTATTTTCTTCCTTGATGAAGCCAGTATCAATCAATTTCTTGACTTTAGAAATGACTTATTGTTCAATGTCTAATTGTATGCATCTAGGAGCTTATTTGACAGGGTTAACATTAGGTTGTATTGCTAGTTTGTGGACTGCTATATCAGAAGACAATCTAGACATCTCTTCATAACTCTATGTTAACCAGTCCTTAAACTCAGTCAATAGCCTAACTAAGTCATTGGTTCAACTAGGAACTATTGTATGTTGGGCGTGGATCTTCTTCAATCCCTAAGTTGATTTCTTTGAGCTCGTCAATGATTAACTTGATATCCTCTTCAAACTCTGGTGGTGCATCTTTGACTTCAAAATCATCTAGAGCATTTGATGTTTCTAAGCACACCTCCTCATATGAGTTAATGTGATTTGAAAAAAACCTATTAGATTCTGAATGATTGGTGATGATTAAGCAATAATCATCATCATTGATTGGACCCATTATATCGAATCCTAGTCCTGGTCTTGATTGAGAATGCATGCATTTATTATCTCATAACCTCTTAAAATAATCTGACCTGTGTTTAGACCAAGACTAAGTATGTGAGATTAATCCCTTCTTTGCTAGATTAAGAATAGAAGGCGAGTACCAATCAAAAATCAATTGTATTAAATCTTTATATGAATCATCCTAAAGTTTTATATCAACTTCCTGATTTAAGGATGATGCTCTCAGAAAGAATCTTTGAGTCTTCACATATGTGGATAACTTAGGGGCTTCCTTAACTACCAAACTGTCAACTTTTTGTGAGGAAAATGGGGTTAGAGCTACAGTACTGATGCCTGATTGTTTTACATATAGAATTGGATACATTCACACTTTACTTTGGAGCTTGGTCTTCTTCATTATCCATCTCAAGTGTCACCTCGAAAGGAATTTGTTACTGAGAAGAGTTGGCTGGTGTGCTAATCATATAAGACTCATCCTCTAAACTATATTACAGGTCTATATGGATAGTAGGTGTACTCCTGGTAGTTGGGACATATCTCCTACTAGGTGGCCAATAAGGAGATTTTACACCTCTAGGATTGCCTCTGAATTAGCCTCTTCCTTTACCCAATGGAGGTCTAGTCATCCTACCCACATGTTTGAATGGAGTAAGAACTATGGGTGGTATCTAATGTCAGGCTCTATTTCCTCCTCCTAGTCAATTTCTCGCTCCCTTTTATTTCAATCTTATTTTTTTCTTTTCCTTTTTTCCTTTTCTTTTTCTTTTTCTTCTTTTTCTTTCTTTTTTTGCTTTTATTTTTGAGCTTTGGCCAAGTTTACAAGAATAGACTTGTTGATTTTGGGGGAGGTAGTAGGCTGCATCCTCATATATGCCAACCTCGTGAACTGAAAATGGCTTGAGATTTCCTTTGACACAGTAGGCGATCCCACCTCTCACAAACTTCATACACTAATGTAAAGAGGATGAAATCATATTATTTTCATGTATCCACGGTCTCTCGAGCAAAGTATTGAAAGATGTATCTGAATCTATATTGTGAAACTTGGCTTCAGTCTTCCACTCATCAATCTCCATTGTCAACACTATGAAGCCTAACGCCCTCTCTCCTTGCTCATTGAATTCTTTCAACATCATCCTCTCTAAATTGAGTTTGGAGATGTCAATCCTCAGTAGAAAAGGATCTTTAGACTCATAATATTGACTGTTGCACCTGGGCCAACCAACACCCTTGACATTTTGAATCTACTTATATCCAATGTGATGTAAAGGGGACGGTTATGCTCGATTGTCCCTAGAAGTAATTCTTCATCATTGAATGTACTAAGATGTCCTTCAAGAGGTGTGCCACCTCTTCAGTAGCGGTAAGCTGAGCTAAGCATATCTCTAAATCAAGAAGAGCCTTGATTAGAGATTTTCTCATTTATTTGGATAAGATAAGGGCGTCATATATGCTTAACTTAGCTGGTAACTTTCTAAGGTGAGCTAGGATGTTGTAATCAACTCTAGGCTGGTCTTCTAAAAGCATATCCATAGGTTGAGCATCCTGTGGAGGGGCTATCTACTCATAAAACTAATGACTTGCTTACCCTTATCCTGAGGTGCTACCCTATGAGGTAGAACTTCGCCACTACGTAGGTTTACTTTTAGTGACTTCTTGGAATGATGAACTTGGGCAAAGTTCTACCTTCTTATCAGGAATACTTATAACTTCTCCTATGGGAGCCTCGGAGTCGGTTGACTCTAAGTCAATCTCAATGGCTGAACCTGATTGATTTAGAAAAGGAAAGCCAAATTCTTAATCAAAAGAGAAAGGATCAAAATTATTAGAGATGTTATTATTTTTGAGACTTGGAGAGCTTTCAATAGGAATAAAATAAAGAGAATTAGAAATGGACAATATGTAAGTGGAATATGCTTTCTTCACTGATTTCTTTTTAGGTGGAGGTTATGATAGAAATCAAATAAAGTTAGCGGGGCGAGGGTTTTAGTGCTTTTATCCGTTGATACAACACTCATGCTGTAAGAAGAGCTGTATGAAGTGGTAGCTACAACGGTGGAGGGAATGTTGGACTTGGATGGTGGTTGTGCTACATGAATATCCCGAGCAAGTGTGGATTATTGTTACTGCTGTTGCCGAGTTCCCACCTTCCCCGAGTTGTCATTGGCAACTTGCAAACCTTCCTTGATGTTGGAGGTTTGAACTACCTCAGGCACCTACAAGGAGAGTTTCTTGATCTTAAAAATAATCTTTTTAGAGGTTCGAGATAAGGAAATATCCCAACCTTCTTTTGTCTTGAGAAAATCACATGTATTCTCAGGCATTACCCTAATAGAACTAGATGGTTGTTCTAATAAGTAATCCTTAGGGATAATTATGGAACCTGACTTGTAGCTGTGCTCAAGACAGTCTTTGAAGGTGATGTAGTCCTCTAAGACATGGCCTAACATGCGGTGGTAGGGGAAAAAGTTAGGATCATCCCTCTTGCCCACTTGTTCAGGCTTCGTAGGCTCTGGTAGCTAGAAATCAAGCTTCTTGAAGAGGTTCTTAAAGAATTTATTGACTACCTCCCTCTTAAATGAATAAGGCTTATTGAGTTTATCAATAAGAGTAGGTGGATAATAGCTACCTAGCGGTGGATATGAGTACCACTGCTGGGTATATTGTTGAGGAGGTGATGGTAATGGTCGTTGAGGCGGCTGTGATGGCCGATATGATGGCTGAGGTGGTAGTAGAGGTGGTGGATGTGGAGGCTGCTGAGCACTAGGTCTCTAAAACTAAACTCTAACTGGTTGCTTCCCCCTATCAACTGACACCACTGCCATAGACTTCTTCTCAAAAGGTTTCTGCAATTTAAGCTTGAACGATTGATCTTGGAAAGGTAACTGTTTGGCTTCTCCTTGTAGACTAGCCACCTTGTTGATTAACTTTTCAAAGGTTTTGATAGTAAATCCCTTGAGCATGAAAGCAACCAGGCCATGAATATTCTTAAAAAGTATTTCTATGGCATGTCATTCAGATAGTTGTGGTTCATATTTCATACTCAGGTTTCACCACCTGAGAATATAATCAAAGAGAGACTCATTGAAGTTTTATTGTGTTACAACGAGATTGCCCACAGTCAGCCTTTGTTGAGCTCCAACAAACCTCTTAATGAAGAGTTGCTCCAACTTAGCAAATGCCTTTACCAAATCATTGGGTAGTTCGACATACCAATGGAATGCAATCTGTGAAAGACTGCTGATGAATAAGCAAAGAGAAGTGCATCGCTATCACCGGTGTAGCAGCAGCCAGCTCTAAAGTACGCTATATGCTACCGAGGGTCCCACTGCCATAAAAAATCTTGAAAGAAGGTGGCATAAACCCTTTAGGATACTGAACAATATCAAATTCCTCTGGGTGGGGTCTACCCTTTGGAATGGATGAGGTACCTCGGGTTTACGCCAATGCTTCCCTCACTTGTTGTTCCACCATTTGTTTGATATCCCTCTCCTACACGGAGGTTCTATCTATCACCTTTCTATGCAGGCTACCACTATCTTGATCTACTGGAGAGGTACCTTGGGGGGGTTCTAAGACATGTAGAAGCTCAGGCCGCTCAACCTCCATAGGGCTAGGATGTAATGTTGGAGCTTGGTTCTGAAGTGCTAGTACTACCGCTAACAAATCTTCAACCTTCTTCTCCATCTTGTGGATTTGATCATCCTTCTACCTAAGCTACTAGAGGAGGTGTTGGGTTAAATGGATGACATCATCTTCTTCAACCATAATACCTTCCTGGCTCTGATGGTCTCGGTGGAGGGAGCTTTGAGTATTGATCATGTGGACTTCAGTTGAATCCTCTAGAAGATCATCCTTTTTGGGGGTCAAACGTTACCCTCCCCTCCTCTGAATTTGGATGATCATTACCCAAAAGTCATCTCTTCTTAGCAAAGTAGCCCTTTAAGATGTGAACTAGTGAACAATCTCTTACTCTGCTTGGTTGGACCAGAACAAAGGCTCGTTGACAGCCAACTATGGAACTATGCTCATCTGAATCTATGCAATGGATGCTTCCTAGTGACGGGACACCCTCACTGGGAGGATCGACTGCCATGGGAACTACACTAGTGTCATCCCTTACCTATCTACCTACTCCACTGCCATGGTGGTGACTACCGTGGCTACGTGGTGGTAACGCACCATGGTGACTTTGGGGCACCACAACTAAAGTGGGAGGTCTAATGGGAGAGCTTGACCTGACCTCAATAGGTGGAGTAGGTGGAGTGAGATCCTTAAGCCGTAGTTGGATCACCAATAGAGACTTCCTCTCCCAGGATGTAGATCTCTGAACCTTGGTAGGAACAGTGGAAGGAGGGACGTGGATAGGTGACGTGGATGGGGAACGGAGCGGTCTGATGGGGGTAACACTAACTGCCCTTCCATTGGAGCTCTCCTTCGATGGCTGGTGGTGTTGGTGAGTACTATAATGTCTGTGTGATTGGCCCTAGTGGCTTGCTGATCAGGGAAATCAACAAGGGTGGAGGCCGTCGATTGCCTGGCATACCTCCGTCTCTCCCTACTGCCTGCCTGGGCTACAACCTTGGCCTTCATTTCCCTCTCTCTATGGATCTAGGAATTGATGCTCCTGGGGATCACAGGCCTTAGATCAAATAATGCAGCAGACTCTGAGCATCCATAGGCTCACACGTGAAGCTGACGAGGCCCGGCATAGGTTTCTTTCTCCTTGGTACCTCATAGTAAGCTGGTGGTGGAGGAGATGCAACAATCATCCTAACATCCTCCTCTCTATCTGAACCAGAGAGGGGATGGAATCTACTACCACCCAAGAAAGGGGAAACCTCTCGAGGAGAACCCTCCTCATCAATATATGATGCAACATCTACCTCCCTGGCCATCTCGCGTGGTGCTGCTTTATCTTTCTGCTTTTGTTGTGTCATTGGGTAGTGGTGCAGTGTGAAGCTGGAACCTACCTCGAATGTAGGGAGACTATCTTAAATGCTAAAGATAGCCTTCCCCATTGAGGGGATCGAGGAGGAGGTAACAGCTTGCACCGGAGCTACAATAGGAGCAATGGAAGTAGACTGAACTAGAATTGGCACTATTGCAAAGACCTCCACAGCCTTCCTCTTCAGAGAGGGAAACTCACGGTTAGACTCAACATCAAAATAGAGGAGTGGCTTTGCCCTACCACCTCTTCCATGCTGACAGTTGTGAGGGCTGCCCCCTCATAAGTAATCATAATGCCCTCGAAGCCATGACCAAAATAAATCAGGTGGGTGACCTCAATCGTAGTGAGATTTGCCTGATCCAAGGCCAAGTGTACACTGGAGGGGAAAGAGAAAACAAACTTGCTAGGAGCCATAGCAACTGTACTGATTGGAGACTGAATTGAACTTACTGCTATGATATCTCTACATGTGAAAATATAACTGAATCAGACTTTGACCTTACATATTTGCCTTCAATCACTGATTTTTTATTTGAATTCAGAATTTGAACCCACACTCAACAAATTTAAGTTAGCTAAGTGGGGTTTTATTGATCTGGAGAGATTTAGAATTTTGAAGTGAGACTTTGCCATAAGAATTGGTTTATTGATTTTGAAACCTTCATCCAATAAATTAGGATATGTTGAATGAGGTTCCTCCATATGGAGATGATTTTATTTTTCTAATCCATTATTTTGAGATTTTGGTTTTGGAGCTTTCACTTAGCAAATTTGGGTATGCTAAGAGAGATCTAAGTGCATGTTTGAAAATATTTTTGAAAATATCTTTGTCATGTATTTGATTTATTTTGATTTGATAATGGGATCTTTACTTAGCAAATTTAGGTGTGCTAAGTGAAGCCCAATGTGTTTGATGTATTTTGATTTTGATTTTGAAAAATGAGATCCTTACTTAACAAATTTGGTATGTTAAGTAGGGCTCAAGTGTGCTTAATATTTTTGAAAGTGAGATTCTTACCTAACAAATGTGGTATGTTAAGTTAGATCCAAAATATTTGATGTTTTGTTTGATTCAAAAAGTGAAACCCTTACTTAACAAATTTGTTATATAAAGTAGGGCTCAAATGTGTTTGTTGCTTTGATTTGAAGATAAGGCTCTTACTTAACAAATGTGGTATGTTGAGGAAGGTCCAAAAATGTGTTTGATTTTAATTCAAAAGTGGGATTCTTACCTAACAAATGTGCTATGTTGAGTAAGTGTGACTTGGTATTTATTTCATTTTGAAAGATGTGAACTCTCATTTAACAAATGTGGTATGTTAAATGCAATTCAATTTGATTTTCATGATGATGCTTGATTTTATAAAAAGGAAATTCTCATTTGAAAATTTTGGGCATGTCAAATGGAATTCAATTGTGTTTAATTTGCTTGTGATTTGAAAAAGAGAACTCTACTTAGCAAATGTGAGTATGTTAAGCAGAGTCTAATTTCTTTTTATTTTTAAAGAGAGGAGAAGTCTCATTTCACAAATTTGGGTATGTTTAGTGAGGTTCAATTATATGTTGATTTTGATTTTTTTTTAATTTTAAAAATGAAACACCATTTAACAAATTTGGGTATGTTAAATGGAGTTGGTTAATTGATTTTATTTTAAGAAATGTGCTTTTTGAAAATCTTTGAAAGGGATTTTGATGATTGTAAATTTGATTTTAATTTTTGAAAGAGGACCCTCATTTAATAAATTTAGGTATGTTAAATGACGTTTGATTGTTATTTTATTTTATTTTAAAGAGATTTGAAATTTTTTATGTTTTTGAAAACTTCATGTGGAGTGAACTTAAAAATAAATTTGTTTAGGAAATGTGCTTTTGAAAATATTTTGCAAAGGCTTTACTTGTTTTATTTTGAGTTTTCTTAAATGTGGGATAAACCTTACCTCACCATGCTAGTAGTAAAGAGGTTTAAAAATTTGTATTTTGTCATCTCCTTTATTTAGTTAGTTTATTTTTACATATTCGGGGACCCAATAGAAATTTTAAGACCTACACAGAGTGAGGTCCTAAAACCTAAAGGATGTTGGCTAGCTTTGCTTAAGGATGAAATAAGCTAAGTGCCAGTAGAAAGAATGATAGTCTTGGATTTATATAAAATATAAGTCCACTATTGATGCTTGGAGATAATAATATCTACTAAAGATGGAGAGAGGAACCCTTCTCAGCGGAGTCGCCAGAAAAATCTGTGGTATTTATTTTTGGATTTCGAACACCAGCCAGATCTTAGGGGGTACTTATTGATGTGATGGGAATGACATTAAGGAATGATGCACTATTTCAAAAGATAAAAATCACCACCCTATAATGGACCTAATAACCTAAAAAGGACTCCTAAGGCATGATGGGTCTTTGAATGTACCTGATAATTTTCTCCTACTTTATATAGAAAAGTAAAGTAGGGTTTATTTTAAGTTGGGTTTGTTAAGTTCCCTATGAAGGCAAACTTCCATAGTTAATTACATCCTAAGGAATGGGATCTCTTAGGAATACTTTCAATTTGAAATAGATAATTAGAGTCTCCAAAGATTTCAAGGCTAGACTACAATAAATTGGTTATGTTTGGAAAATCAAATGGGATTATTCAAGGAGAAGACTTATTTTAGAAGCCAAAGGAAATAAGTAGGAAATATTCATGATACTAGGAAGCCTAGTGAGCATTCCAATCTATCCTATAATTAGGATTTATATATTTGAAATTGAAGAGATTTATTTATTTGAGTTGAAATTTTATTAGATCGCTAGGGCTTATAATTCATCAACACAAGATTATGGAAATGACTAAGAGGTGAGAATTTATGCTTGTAGCCCATAGGAAATAGCAACCTCATATCCTAAATCTAAGGAGCTTTAGCATAAGCTAAAGCATGACCTAAATCTAAGTGAGAGTTGGACATAATGGTTTACCTCCACAAGAGAGGATAAACTGTTCACCTTTTAGACTTACAACTGCCTGGAGTAGTTGCTAGTTAACACATCCTATGATTCAAAACCATGTAGTTCGGTCTTATGAAAGTGCAAGATAGTTGAGCTATTTTTTAATTAGAAAGAAACTAAAGTCTTAAACCCACTCCCCAAGATATTAGAGTATGAGTGGTATGAGTAATGACTTAATCTACAAAAGTAAAATCTTTTCAACTTTTATTTCAATTTTGACAAAGGCTTTAGGATTTTGATGCCTATATGCATGATGAAAATAGGTTATGGATCAAATCAGCTAGAAGAAGGTGTTCTCCACCATAAGGGATGCCCTCACAGGTCAAGCATTTCCCTATCATGCAAGAATGAAGATCCTTCATATTCAAGAGAAAAAGAATATGTATGCATGTTGTGAGACATTCAACCATTCAGCTAAGGGGTTGCTAAATCTTTTAATTACCTTATTTAAAACTTAGGCTTTATGGTGAGGTTATGAGTTGTTTTAAATTTTAATTAGGAGTTATTAATTGGGGTAGAAAAATTAATTTCACTCTAAGGGATTAATCGCATCCAGGCCACACGTTAAAGCATCAAACATATAAGAAATTAAAAAAAAAAACATGTTGTTTCTAATGAGCAATCTAAACACAAGATTAAATAATTTTATAGACTACTGTAAAAGGATAATAGGTCGGTGCGGTTGGGTTCTTTCGTACACCCTGAAAAGAGAAAATGAGTAGCCGAGCTCTACCCTTATACAGCCTGGTATATAAAAGAATAATTACAATTATAAATAATAAATGCTATGGGGGGTCTTCAAGTCTTCATTCTTCATGTCTCATTCATTTCTTCATATCTTTGCTCCTTTTAATGTGGTAGGCTTCAAGGTATCACATGACACCCCAAGACTAAGCCTTCTAGCCAATGCTCATCCTAAACCATTGTAGTACTAATCCTAATTCCTAATATAAAATTATATTAAAAATAGAAAAAGTAAATTTAACTACACATGCAAAATAAGTGTTAGCTAAACACACATACAACCCAAGCAGTTATATTTAAAATTTGGACTTATCACCCTGCACATGGGTAACCAATCCCACTTATCCTAACTTGGATTATGCTTATGGGCTTAAGCAACCTGTAAAGAGAACTTTTATATTTTTTTAAGTGGTCCGGTTAAGCATAATCCCCTGCTGAAAATAAGATTAGGCTAATCATGGCTTACCATCCAATCTATGAAGTATACACCCAAACATCCAATCTAAAATATTATATCATAAAACAAAACATACACCATCCTAACTTAGGACTAAAAGTGGTGACTTAATTCTAATATGTGTGTTAAGGCTTGTGTGGTAAGTCCTAACTATATATTAAGGTCATGATTTCCTAAATGTGAAAGGATGTTCAGTCATAAGAGGTTGACTTCACTTTAAGTGGTTTAATTGATTGGAGAATTTTACTTGGTATTTTCTTTTATTTCATATGCCTTATACTTAGCAACTAAGTGTTATAAAGAGAGGAAAGAGAATTATTCTCTTTCATCCCTACTCTAAGCCACTTTCTAAAGCATGTTAATTTAATTAATTCTCTTTAATGAATAGCTTATTACACATTTTAAATTAACCCTAAGTTTAGGTACATTTTAAATGATTCCATTCAATATGAAAGACATCTTAAGTTTAATTTGAATGAACTACTAACATGTGAAATACATCATATTATTCCTTTCCATCACATGTAACATGTATATGATTGAATCCTAAGTATGACTAATACATGCAATATATTTCTTTTAACACACTTTAAATGAAAGATGAATATGTGTATTTTGTAGAAAATGAGATTTTCACTCATTATCTAAATGCATACTCAAGTGTATAAAAGTTTTAAGTAAGTACTTCACCATTATTAACCAGGGGAGTGAGGTAAAGACCTCCTTGGGGCTACTTAAAGCCATACGTCCTCGGAATGTCCAGACTAGATATACCCGCTATTCTTAAATATACATGAATGTTCAAATGACTACAAGAATGAAAAATCATGCAAAAGTTATATCTTTCTTAATTGAATTTATATATACATATGAGTTAAAGTTCTATCCAAATTCTAATATAGAAATGTGTAAGGATGAATTCAAATAAGTGTTATGTCTTTTTAAATAGACTATACACTTATGAATGTTCAAACTTATGCAAATCTATATGTGAATTAACTCCACATCATATGTTTAAACTAGAACACATTCAAGCTTACAAATACTTATGACTAATATCACTCTAAATATTGTAATTAATTTATAAGCTTTTGATAATAATTTTTAATTTAATAGTGATAATAGCCACACATATTGTAAATTAAGTTCAACACATGCAAGCTAAACATAAAAAAATTCATTTAATTTAATTGATTTTTGAAAAAGATAAATGCATGATTACAGGTGACATATAGCATTTAATATGATTGGAAAGTAATAAGCAACATAAAACACATGACTTCATTCAACCAAGTTAATTCCTAAGGACAATCATATCAAATACAATCATTTAAAATAAACCAAAGTTTATTATTAAGTTATTTTTGCATGTTTGATTTGATTTAAAGAAGAGACAAGATTCAATCATTTGCTACTCCTAACCCATTTACTATATTGGTTAATCAATTTGGTTCAATGAAAAAAATTAAGTTAATTTTATTGATTAATTAGGTTACACTATGAGTTAAGTCCATTAATTACCCCTTTACTATGTTTCCTTAAAGTAATTAACCAATTAATTTTGAGCCAACATGATATGTACATGATTTGCAATTTAAATCAGCAATAACCCTAAGAAAAAAATGCCTAATGCAATTGGCACACAATTAGTGGTTAATTAGATTAAAGAACTTGATTAAGTGCTCTTATGGCTTCCCCATACATGTAGATTAGCCATAATTTCATTAAATAGCTTTAGATTATTAAACACCTAAAGATTTGCCCAAGAAACTTAATTAGATGAGTTCTGGAATGATTATGATTTTAATTTGATTAATTAAGCCATTTTAATTAATGAATTAAACCATTAATCCCAAATTAATTAATTTTCATTCAAATGAAATGAACTTAGAGTAAAATATTAGGAAATAGGTACCAATCTTATTCCTTATGCTCATTTACTAATATACAATGATTAGCAAGTTTAATTAATGGTTTTCTTAGTGTTTAGCATGTTAATTAATCACTTAATTAATTAATAAAGTAATTAAGACTAAAAAAATCAATTTCCTTAATTAATCAAGTAATAAATCCCAAGAAAATTATGAGAGCCAGGGGTCTTCCCATTAATCAACCTCAGAAAGTTCAGATTAATTACTTGGGTAATTAGGGAGTAATTATGCTAGCTAAGTTTTCGGTTAAACTCAAATTAAGCCATAATTACTATTCATAAACAAATGGGAATATTTTTATTAAATTCTCCTCTAAAATACCTTCAAAAAAATATTTATTTGTACTTTTTGAATGTTTCTATGATTTTTTATGATTTTCATAAGTTTCTATTACTTTAAGTGATTTTCCATTATTTTTATAAACTCCGTTAATTTATTTTTAGTATTTGAACTTCAAAATAAAATATCTTCCAATCCAAAAATTATTTTGACTTAAAATTTTTATGGTGGGTGCATTTTAACTTTAGTTTCAATCCTTGATAATTTTAAAGCAATTTGATGTATATTTTTGGTTTAATTAATAAAATTTTATTTTCCTAAAACTCAAATTAATCTCAAACTATTTAGTGCAATTTAGGGATTTTAGGTTTGTTGGATTGCTCTCGAAAGGATGAATCCAACGAGCTCTTATTTGTAAATTTTTCATTAAGTATTTTATTTTTTATGAATTTTTTAATCTTCAGATAATTTTAATTTTTAAAATCAGAAAATAGGCGATTTTCTCACTTAAACTAGTCAGTGCCATGTGGCGCTAATGTGGCACTAACACGACATTGATGTGGTGATGTAGTGTCATGTGGCACCGTGTGATTGGGTCGTGTGGTTCCACATGGCACGCGGCGTCATGTGGCTCCATGCGATCGGCCGCGTGGCGCTGACCCGGCACGCGATGCCACACATCGAGCACCGATTGGCACCGCGATTATGCTAGCGGGAAAAGGAGGGGAATGAGGATTGCATAGTGTGAATCATTTCAGAATGTTCGATCATCGATCGGATGGTCCAGATCGATCCGTGTGACTCATGCGATCTGAGCCGTGCGGTTGTCCAATCAGAACTGCACGATCTGAGCCATCTGTCTCCCTGAACGGAAGATCGGATGGCTGGCGAGTGATTCGGTGGAAGGTACGGACGAAACACTATTATGGGAGTATTTTTGCAATTATTTTGTGAAATATTGAACGAAAAACTTGTTTTAGGCTCGATTTTCTAGCAATCTTTACTGAAAGATGTCCTAAAACATGTGGGGATGATGTAAAATGAAAAATACAAGAGAAATGTATAAGTAATTTCTAAAATCATGCATACATTACAATTGAAGCTTCTTAAGGCCAGCTAAAGTTTGATGAAATTATGTTATCGTGGATGGTTTCCAATAGCAGTGAAGATCTGAGCAAGCTCCTGGGTGTGAGAGGAAGCTTTGGAATAAGTTTGAACCTTTGCTTTTCTTTGGAACATGGTGATCACCAACCTTCATTGCACCCTCGCTGGAATCTGCTTAGCTTTGCTATTTTTTAGTCCAAATGGCTCAAAGGAAGTGGGGAAGGGATGTTCTTTTGCTTGGGGAAGCTCTTGGGAGCTAAATGAGGGCAGGAGGAGGAACTTGGTGGATTTAATTTCTTATCTTTTAGGATGGCCGAAAATCACCATTAAAGGTGATGGGGAGATGGTTGGGAGGTGATAACTTGATTGGGGACTTTGGATTTAGCTCCAAAGTCTTTCTTTGGGGCTGTGGAATCAGTCCTCATTGAATGTAAGTGATGGGGAGGATTGAATGAGATTAGATGAAATCTTATATTGGAGAGGATCCATGAGGATTTGATTGAATTGGGCTAATTTTGGGTTAATCCCAAGTGAGTTTGGTTGGGTTTGATCAACTCCCAAGATGCTATAGGCTGGTTTCAAAGGATTTGACTCAATTTGGGTCATTTGGGTCATATTGGTTTCATGTTGGGGTTATGTTGATCAATTGGTTAAATTGGGTCAAACCAAGGCTTAGATTAGGTTCAAATGATGATTTAAAGTATTTAGGTATGACCAATTTGATTTAGTTTGACCTAGAATTGATTTTGGCTCGTTTAGAATCAATTAGGTCAAATATGTCAAGTTGACCAATTTGACCAAAATTGGCCAAATTGGTTTGGATTGTGGGTTGATTCATGTTCAATTGGCTAATTGAAAATGAATGTAATCTTTGGTTTGAATCAATTTTGGATTTAATTTGGATTTAGGCCAAATTGACCCTTTAGGTCAATTTGGGCATAGTGAGTCAATTGGGCTAGGTTGGGTTAGGTCTGGCTCAATTGATGGTCAAGTCAAGTTCAAACATTGATAATGGGTTGATGTGAATCAATGGTTTCAACCAATTTGGTGTATGGTGAGTTTTGGCTAGTTTTGGTTCATTTGGGCTAAAGGGTTGACTTGGTCAAATGACCAAGTTGACTTGGTTTGAACCAATTCATGGCAATTAGTCATCCTAGAATGATCAATGGTCATGGTACGAGGCTTGGTTAAATCTAATTTGGGTTGGATTATAACTTGGCTCAAAAGGGTCCTTTAAGTCACTTTAGGTCAAGTGAGCCTAAGTGGGTCAATTGACTTTATTTTGACTTGATTTAAGTTTAGTTGAACTTATATATGAGCCTAAGATTGAAATATAAATTCAACCATAATCATTTT
This sequence comes from Cymbidium sinense, assembly GCA_021442155.1. Classification (NCBI taxonomy): domain Eukaryota; kingdom Viridiplantae; phylum Streptophyta; class Magnoliopsida; order Asparagales; family Orchidaceae; genus Cymbidium; species Cymbidium sinense. Next base: position 87,493,879 of record CM038230.1, on the reverse strand, counting down.
GGAGTCCAATGGATTTTGATTCATTTGAAATTTTCAAGTCTAAAGGGCTGAGTTGGGCTTGGCTTGGGTTGATTTGAATTTGGCTTGATGATTGTAGGTTTCATTTATATTTAAATAGGTGATTGAAGGAATGATTGATTTAATAGAAACTCCATTGGTTTTGACTTGATTCAGATAGAATTTGGCTAAGTTCAAAGAATTGGTTCAAAGCGCTTAGATTGGGTTTTGATTTGATTTTGGTTTTAGTTTTGATCATTTAAATTTAGATTTCATTTATTTTTATGAATATAAATGAAGGAACAATTGATTTATAAGAAAATCAATTGAGTTTGGATTAGTTTGAAGGCTAATTTGGTTAAGCACATGAAGGTAGGTCCATCTGGCTTAAAAGGGGTTTTTGTTTGATTTGATTTAGTTTGATTTAGTTTTTATCATTTGGATATGGATTTCATTTATATTTGTGAATATAAATGAAGGAATAATTGATTTATAAAGAAATCAATTGAATTTGATTTTATTTAAAGGGGATTTTGGCTAAGCTTATGAAGGTGGTTCCTATGGCTTAGGAAGGGTCTTGGGATTTGAATTTGATTTTACATTTGAATCTTTTGGAATCAAATTTGGAATTAGATTTGGAATTTGAATTTGAATTTGAGGTTTGGTTTGAGATTTGAATCTAGGTTTGATTTGAGAAGGTGCATATGGATTGGGTTTAGGCTATATGATATGTGATTTTCTTAAGTCTTAAGGTATGGCCTAATCCTACGATTAACCCTTCTAAGTCTCTAAGCTTAGGTTAAGTGTTCACCTAATCACTAGAAGTGTCTTATTACTAAGGAGCTAGTAGTATCTAGAAGAATCCTAAGCTTAAGAAGAGGAGGTTGAGAGCTCACTTCAAAAGTGATGTCAACAACAATTATATTAAATAATTAAACCAATATGGCAAGGCAAAGAAATAGTTCAGTACTAATTATATAATCATTAAAGTCCTTAAATTATGATGTTTCATTATTTTCATATTCAAGTGGCTGATTAATGTTAGTAGATGAAATAGCTAATCGCTATTTTCGGGTAAGTAAATAGTCACACACACACACACACACACACACACACACACACACACACACACACATATATATATATATATATATATAGGTAGATGAAACAACTCATCTCTAGCCTCTGCCTTTTTTTAATAAAATTAAAATGTTCACATCAATTATTATCTTGTAGAATCACCCAAATATTATTTTCAAGAAAATGGGAGATAGAGTAAGATTGAGAAAATTCATTTGTCGAAATATGATTTTTTTTTCAAGATAAGATCACAATTGTGAAATAAACAAACAAAATATATAAAGGTTGAAATTGTAATCAAAATATGAAGAAAATATTGGCTAATCTTGATTACATCTTTTCACTCATAGTCTAAAGTAAAGAATGATATGCTAAATACGTGATTCTCAATATGTGAAAGCAAATAATTTGTAGATAAATAAAATCAAATAGTTTGATCCAAAATTTATAAGAAATCGGTAGAAAAGATTGGGAGAAATTTATTCTCAATGATTTAACATGATGACCGCTCTGATACTACTTATTGAAAACATATGAAGTTAAAATAAATTTATCGTGCCCAGATCTCATGTTAAACAATTGAGAAGATTTAATCGGAAGTGTACCTGAATTCATGAAAAAGCTAATATGAGAATTTTGGCCTTCCACTTTTAAAGCGGTGTTCTTTAGAGAGAGATTTATTTTCACTCAAGATGAGATGTGAGAAAAAAATAAGAATCAACCTCTTTAGAATGGAGACCATGATCCTATTTAAACTTGAGAGTATTTAAATTTATTTCAACCTATCATAAAAATAAAATAAAACATCTGGTCTCTACACATGATAATTACATATAAAATTAAAAGTTTAAAAAATTATTAATATATATTTAATGATAAAATTAATAAGCTTAAAAAAATAAGATAACACTTAATATAAAATTAAATTCATATGTAAGCCTACATTCAAAATTCCCAACAATCTCCCTTCTTCCATCTCTACCGTCTAACTCCCTCTCTTGCCACTCCAAGACCTCCCTTCCCACATCGTCACCCGTATATGCCTTACCATAGCCCACTCCATGCATCTTCTCGTAAAATCCTCATCTCTCTCCAGCGAACCACTTGGCTCACCACTGTCATCGTTGACCACTTCGGAGGAGACTTCCTTACCATGGTCAAAGAGCTCGACATACTAAGTACATTTTCATAGCCTCCAATTTGTTCTTCCTTTCCTTCATGTTTTATCTTCTAGATCTCGAGGAGTCCACCATCAGTGAGTTCCAAGACCTGCAAGAGCCACTAAGGTTACCAGATTGTGTTCCCTTGAAAGGTGAGGATTTTTTTGGAGCCGATAGAGGAGGGGAACAGTGAGGTCTGTGCTTGGATGCTTCACCATGCAAGGCATTATAATCATTTTGATGGAATTATAGTGAACATCTTTGAATCCTTGGAAGTCAGCACCATCAACTTTATAAAATAGGTGATGTTATTATTAATATTATTATTATACCCTTATTTTTTCCAAAAACAAAGTTAATATTATAAGAAATTGTTTATTATAAAACATACTAATTAATACTTTCAACAATAGAGGGGTGGGAAACCTTGGGTTTGGCCCATTGGAGCACTTAAAAGGTTCGGGTCAAACATAGACTCTGAAGAGCCTTTGCATAAATACATAGATTGGTTGAATCAATAGCCTAGTGGGTCGATGGTGTTCATCTATTTTGGTAGTTGTGGTACTTTTTCATGGGAGCAGACTTGAGAACTTGCCCTTGGGCTAGAGATGAACAGACATAGATTCCTATGGGTGGTATGACCACCAAGTGATACAAAGCTAAATGGTAACTATTTTAATCCAAATTAGAGCAATAAAGATTCACTAGTTTCTCCTAGAAGGATTCATGGAGAGGACAAAAGAAAGGGGAATGATGGTGTTGTCATGGGCTCCGTAGCAAGAAGTATTGGGTCATCGTACAACGGGTGGGTTTGTGTCGCATTGTGGAAGGAATTCCATCCTAGGGAGTTTGGTGAATGGTGTGCCTATGATCGCATGGCCACTTTATTCATAACAAAGGATGAATGCTACTTTGCTTGTGGAAGGTATAAAGGTGGCACTAAGGGCGAATGTGGGAGAAAATGGGGTGCTAAGAAGGATGGATGTGGCAAAGCTATTGAAGGAATTAATGAAAGATGAGGAAGTAAATGAGGTGTGACAGAGAATGTACGATATGAAGAAAGAGGTGATGAGAGCTATAGGGAAAGAGGGGTCATCTTACAAGGCTATGGAGGAAGTGATTAGTAAATTAAGAGAATTAGCAACCCTAAAAGTGGTTTGATTTCATGTTATAATACTTAATTATTATCCAATGTTTAATATTCAATGTTATGTGGTGATAATTACATGTTTATATTCTGTAATAGTTTGTCAAATTGAGATAATAAAAAACACAATAATATAAAAAATTACATGAGATCATGATCATGGGAGTCATTATATATTGACAAAAGAAAATTTGTTAAATCAACCTATTTTTTGAGTTAAATTTAAATAATGATGTAAAACACTTATATCGATTGTAACAATCGATATTAAGATATAAATATTTTTTTTAGGATTTGTAATAAAGTTTTAGAGCATGCTTTTTATTATAGTGATCTATTTATTTGTAAGTTTTACATTTCATTTCTTTTTCTCATTTACGCAGATGATAGCCTTGTTTTTTTCTTTAGTTAATGCAGCTCTTCACTTTTTGGAAGAAAGAAAATGTTTAGAGTCTTTGTAATAGCAATTAGTATCTTTATTACATTAGCTAAAGCTTCTTTGTTTCTGTTCATTCCTATCACAACAAGATGGACTTTACCTAGGATGAGAATCGATCAATTATGAAATCTTGGATGGAAATTTCTTTGACCTATTTCTCTAGGTAATCTATTATTGACAACTTGTGGAATAGGCTGAATTCTTCCATTTGAATTGGAATCTTCAAATCATCTAGAACTTCTTAGATGAAACAAGAAAAGACTTTTGATCAAAGCAAAAGATTCAATTGCTCTGGGTCAACTTCTGGCTTAAGTGCTTCATAGAAAAGGGAATGTGTTATCTTCTATTTTAAGGGCATGTGACTAGCTTGAATGTGTATGATTCATTGTTGCTAAATGGAGCACGCATCACTTGATGATTTAGGAGATCATATTTTCCTTATTATATAACTTGTTAGTATTTTCATCATCTTCTTTATTCCATATCTAATTAACTCAAAGATGATGTTTACCTATAAATGATTAAGTTATTTGACCAGCAGAGCAAGAAGATTCAAAGAAAGCAAATATAAAATGAATTAACAATTCACTTGACCCCTAGACCCACTATAGCAAACTTCAGTTGATATAAATCAACTCATTTTACCTTTTAGGTCAACTTAACTCAAACTAAGAGCCTCATATATATACCTAGAGTAAACCATATTGAATTCAAGCTCAAATAAATATCAACTAATTATGAATTAACTTAAGACACTTTTAATTCTATCATAAATCTAATGAGATTAGCTCAAGCCGAGTCTCACAGTTACCTAATAAGATCAAATAAAATTAATGTATCAAGATAAAAGAATTTAAACATATTTCATAGCCCAAGGATTATCTTCTAGTCTCAAGCTTTATTTTATGGGTGTGCATTATTTATATAAAAATACAAAATCAAGATGGCTATAAATACATCCTTGAGAGCCAAAATTGTGAAGCCTAATGGAAAAATTATCCATTTAAAATTTGAAAAATTGCCCTGATCTTATCATTTATTTGAATTGTGTGAATATAATGTTAATAATTTTCTAAAATTAAGGTTTATCTATTAAAAATACAATGATTAATTATCCTCCACTAAATAATTTTATATTATTGTTTAAGTTTCTAATCAAATCAGTAAAATGTTGAATTATTTCATGAAAATATGAATAAATTTGAGTCATATAAACATGATAGTTAGAACATATCATGACCATGAGTTTAAGCTATTGTTTGAGGTTAGGGATGATTCTAATTAAAAATAAATTTTTACCTCACTTGAATTTAATAAATTAAGAAAATTATTAGTTATAGTAAGGATCAGTTGAACCACCTAAAGTATATAAATTGTAGATGGATCTCCATGATAAAGAGCTCAATGAATGATGTGTCGTGATCATATGTCTGCTTTACTCAGAGCAGAAGAATGAATGAGACTTTAATTGTGGAAGAAATGAAGATGGTGGTGAGATGGTAAAGGTGGCGATGGACGTTGAAGAAGGAAATGAGGTATGACATAGAATGCATGATATGGAGAAAGAGGCGATAGAGATTATGGTGAAAGTGGGATCTTCTTGGAGATCAATAGAGGAGTTGGTTAGTATTTCGAAGGTTTTATGTTGGTTACATGATTTGAGTTTCCCTGACTTTAATTTTTATCACAAGTCAATCAACCTCTTAAGTCTCTTAATTATTATTGAATAATTACTATTCAATTTTATGTGGTAATAATTATTTTTATAATTTGTGTTTTTTAGATAACAAATAACAAAGAATGTTCAATGTTATGTCGACACTTACAAGACTAAAGTTCAATGGCAAAATTATAAAAATGATGCATTAGAATCCATTTTAGTGAAATGATCATGAATTGATGAAGTGTAATAATGATCAAAATTATCCCTTTAAAAAGAGAGGCTTTGAATTATTATTATGTTATTTATTTTAATGAGGAATTTGAAATTTTAAAATAATTATGACAATAAATTTTAGTAATTAGTTATATGTTAATGAAGAAATTTTAAAACAAGGTAATTAATAATGTAGCTGAAAACAAAGTATTAAATTAGGATTAAATAGAATAATCAAAAGATCATATTGAATAATTACTTATTAAAAATGATTAAGATAATTTCTTTAAGAGAAGATAAAACTTAGGATATTACATCTAATTAATTAAGTTGGCTAGGAATTGATTGGGAGAGCTATGTGCATTATGGGCAAGATAGATTCTTGCGAATTTGATTAGTTTAAGGCTAGTTTATTAATCTTTGTTGAAGTATTTGAAAGTGGTTGTTATTTATGGCTCATTTTAATGCTTGGACATATAAAATATATATTTGTTAAATTCATTCTTGATTAGATACACTTAAGAATATTATTAATTTTAAACAATATACATCAAATTAATTAATTTCATAGAACATAACCATAACAAATAAGATTAAAACCCCATTCAAACTTAATTTTAAATGTTGAACACTAGTTCTAATTTAGTACACAGAAGAATTTGAATAAAGTTTGAGTAATATTCAAATATTTTTCGAACATGATTTAAATTTTCTTTGATGCTATGTTTGAAGTTAATGATCAGAATTAGGCTAAACAAATTTCAAAAGAGATTTAAACAAGATTTGAATTCATATTATAAACTTAAATCTTATTCAAATCTTCTTTGAATCTTTATTTTAACTTTCATCCGAACAGAAATTTGTACCTATTGATCAAACCTTAAGTTTAAAATTTAAGTTTGAATTAGCATTGAACAGTATATATGAAGTTTGAATCGTATTTGATTCAGTTTTCTATATCTGAATTAACGAGATTTAAATTATGTTCGAACTCAATATTCTGTATTCGAACATAATTTGAAACTCGATGAAGGCTTATTTTCGAACATAAATATAAGATTATCCTTTCATCTCTTTTTAATTATAATATAGTATATCTTTTGATGTTGGAAGAGGAAATGAATGATCTCTAATCTATAAAAGACAAAAATATATCAACGCTAATATTTCTAATTTTATTCTGAAATTCATGTATTTACTTTTAGCGAGCATTATGACAGGAATTGAAAAAAAATATCCCAAACCATTTTTCTCTTACAAAATAGATATTGTTTATTTTTAGAGTTCATTATAGCCAGAGTTAAATAGCAATATCTTGAACCTTTGTTTTTCAACAATTTTTTTGAATAAATAATAGCAGAAATCAACACCACCAAGTCCGACCATGGCCGAAACCAACCCATCTCCTCACGTCATCGTCGTCTAGAGCCCTGGCATCGGCCATGTCACTCTATCATCGAGTTAATGAAGCTCCTCGTTCTCCACCATCACTTCATCGCCACCATCATCACTTTTACCGACATCCCCAGTCATCTCCCTTCTTCCATCTCCACCATCCAACTCCCTCTCGTACGCTTCCAAGAGACCTTCCTTGACACCACATTGTGAGAAAATAGCCCAGAGTCCCGACGTAGCTTTATATGTGGATCCAATCCGCCCGACGCATGTCCAGTGATTTTTTTTCCCATTTTATTGTAATGGACGGCGATGTTTGCCCGACCTGGCCCGGCCCACCTCGTTCAAACAACAGGAGAAGAAAAATGAGATGGGCGTCGTTCGACATTCCTCACGCACATGATAGTTTAGGGCTTTCTCCACTAGCTCAGCTCCCACTCTCGATCGGTGAACGTCCGGCTATCGCTCAGTGATTTAGAAAATCTTGTGAATAACTTCCATTGAGGTATTGTAGGTGAATACATTAGATATTTACACCTGTGTTCCTGAACTTTAATGAATTTAGGATTTTCTCTGTTCTTCTCATCATCTAGTATGTGACCATTTTAGAACATTTGAGTTCTTAAAATGAACGGGATGTATTTTAGTAGTTTTTGGAGAAGTTTTGCATGTATACTCTTTGTACTGTTAAGATGGTACACGTCATTATTTTCAAATTTTTGAACTGATTAGTCTTGTGAAATGTTTAGTATATCACATGGTAGGATGTTTGGTCATGTTTCAAGATGAATTTTGTGGCCTGATTATGGATGATAGTATGTTCAGTCGATGGCATTAAAATTTGTTTGTAGGTTGATTTTTGGTTGTTTGCTTCAGTTTTGCAAGCGTACTCTTTGTACTCTTAGATGAGTATAACCCATTTTGGCATTTTTTTAAAAATACTTCTGTCCCTGTTTGGATAAAAAATGCTCATTACATGGCTTATGAAGCAGATTGAAGGCTCTGCTTGGTTTTTAAGAATTCTTTACATCTGTACTCTCTGTACTTTCATGAGAGTACAGAGCATTTTAGTCATTTTTTTCCAGTTTTTTTGGCCTGTTTGGAGGAAATATGTTCATTACAATCCATTAGAAAGAATTTGGAGGCTGATTAGTTGGTTTTTTAGTATTATTTTGCATCTATACTCTTTGTACTCTCTTGAGAGTACAGACAATTTTAGCCAATTTTTTCTAATTTTTTTGGCCTAGTTGTTCAGATTATATTCATTATATTCTAGTGGAAGTAATTTGGTGGGTTTGTTTGGATTTTATATCGTACTCTCATGAGAGTACATATGATTTTCTCAATATTTTTACAGTTTATTTTGCCTAGATGGAGAGAATATGGTCATTACATTCCATTAGAAGTAATTTTGTTGCTATTTTTTCCAGTTTCTTTGGCATGATTGTTGAGATTAGGTTCATTACATTCCATTGGAAGCAATTTGGAGAGATATTTGGATAGTTTAGGAGATTTGATCTGACTCTCTGTACTCTGAGAGTCTGAGCAATTATTTTTTTTAATTTCTTTAGCCTTTTGGAGGAAATATGTTCATTACAATTAATACAATTTGGAGGCTGTTTGGTTAGTTTTTTAGTGTTATTTAGCATCTGTACTCTCTGTACTCTCTTGAGAGTACAGATGATTTTGGCTAATTTTTTCTAGTTTCTTTGGCTTGTTTGGAGGAAATATGTTCATTACATTCCATTGGAAGCAATTTGGAGGGATGTTTGGATAGTTTCTAGGGGATTTCTGCATCTATACTCGTTGTACTCTCATGAGAGTACAAAGTATTTTGGTCATTTTTTTCATGTTTCTTTGGCCTGTTTGGAGGAAATATGTTCATTACAATCCATGAGGAATAATTTGGAGGCTGTTTGGTTGGTTTAATAGTGTGATTTTGCATCTATACTCTCTATACTCTCTTAAGAGTACAAATAATTTTGGCCATTTTTTTCAAGTTTCTTTGGCCTGTTTGGAGGAAATGTGTTCATTACATTACATTGGAAGCAATTTGGAGGGATGTTTGGATGATTTCTGAGAGATTTTTGTATTTGTACTCTCATCTAGAGCATTTTGTTCATTTTTTTCCAGTTTCTTTGGCCTGTTTGGAGGAAATATGTTCATTATAATCCATCAGGAACAATTTGGAGGCTGTTTGGTTAATTTTTTAGTGTTATTTTTCATCTGCACTCTCTATACTCTCTTAAGAGTACATATGATTTTGTGAACATTTTTTCCAGTTTCTTTGGCTTGGTTATTCAGATTATGTTCATTACATTCCAGTGGAAGCAATTTGGTGGCTGTTTGGATGGTTTCTGGGAGATTTTTGCGTCTGTACTCTTTGTACTCTCATGAGGGTACAGAGTATTTTGGACATTTTTTCTTATTTCTTTGGGCTATTTGGAGGAAATATGTTCATTATAATCCATTAGGAATAATTTAGAGGCTGATTGGTTGGTTTTTTAATATTATTTTGCATATGTACTCTCTATACTCTCTTGAGAGTAAAATTAATTTTGGCCAATTTTTTCCAATTTCTTTGGCCTGGTTGTTCAAATTATATTTATTACATTCCGTAGAAGCAATTTGGTGATTGTTTGGATGGTTTTTGGGGGATTTCTGCATCTGTACTCTCTGTACTCTCATGAGAGTACAAAGTATTTTGGTTATTATTTTCCAATTTCTTTGGCCTATTCAATAAAATATGTTAATTTCAATCAAATAGAATAATTTGGAGGCTATTTGGTTAGTTTTTTAGTGTTATTTTGCATCTATACTCTCTATTTGGATGGTTTTTGGGGAATTTCTGCATCTGTACTCTCTGTACTCTCATGAGAGTATAAAGAATTTTGATCATTTTTTCACTTTCTTTGGCCTGTTTAGAGGAAATATGTTCATTACAATCCATCAGGAATAATTTGGAGGCTGTTTGGTTAGTTTTTTAGTATTATTTTGTATCTGTACTCTCTATCTGGTTAGTTTTTAGTGTTATTTTGCATTTGTACTCTCTTAAGAGTACAGACGATTTAGGCCATTTTTTCCAGTTTCTTTGGCCTGTTTGGAGGAAATATGTTCATTACAACTCAATTGGGAACAATTTGTAGGCTGATTGGTTGTTTCTTATGGGTGATTTTCATCTGTACTCTTATTAAATGACTTTTCATTTTGAAGTTTACCATGTCTGGGAAAAGGATAACTTCAAGATGCAGGCCTACCACCGTTAGAACGGTGTTCGATAATATTGCAACACGATTTATTGATGAAGTCATTGATATTTTAAAGAGGCTTCATCTGCATCAATTCATTAAACTGCACAGAATTCAGCAAGACTCAATAGCCATTACCTCAATCCTGTCTTGCTGGGACATAGAGAAGCAAGCTTTCTTTCTGGGTAGGCAGTGCATTCCTTTCACCCTCAATGAAGTTGCAGTAATTATAGGGATATCAAATATAGGAGAGAAGGTCTTATGGCAGAAATCTCCATTGTCGTAGTTCAGTTTAGTGGACTATAAGACTATGCTTTAGCATGCGGATAGCTCGTTCACAGTTTGTACAGTTGTACATACGTTTTCTATTGTCAAATCTTTTTTTTTGTATATAGGGTGGCATCGAAATTGATTTCCTACGCTGATGACATAGATAAATTTGTTGAATATAATTGGGCAAAGGCCATTTGGGTCTTCCTAGTTTCACAATTTGAAAGTATTCAATCAAAGATTCATACCCAGAAGACACCCGGGTACATGAGTGGCTTTGTAACTCTTCTTATGGTATGCTCTATATCTTCGATTATGTATTATTTGATGCATTAAAGTTAACCTATATAAAAATTAATTGTAGATTTGGGCCACTGAGCACATAAGCATCATGAGGCCGCCATCTCCATTTGCAAAGCCAAGTATGCTATGATGGCCAAAAATAAAGTTTCTAGATGAAGCCTTCACTGGTTTAGGAGGACACTAGGTGACATATAATAATATCACTTAGTTCATATAAGAATTTATTTATTTATGCTATAGTCATTACATTTTCTTATCGGTTTAACACAGGTCTGCCTTTCATTCGAGGACATATCAGAAGAGGAGACCTGACTCCTTGAATCATTTTCCCCTGCCCAACATGCAATACATGTTGAGCCGATGCTATTCCCAGTCCAGTTCAGCCCAATCTCCATATGTCTCTCCTCGATATTCTCCCCCATCCAATTTATCTAGCCTGCCCTCTGCTACTACCCCCACAGAAGGTTTTGTGGTGGAGAGGATACTTGCAGATTTTAGGGACTTGAAAGATATAGTATCTTATTTTCAAGCAACAATGACAGAGAGAATGGATGGGATTGATTTGCAGTTCGCGGAGGTTCTTCTTGAGTCCTACCATCCCTATTATGAGGGAAGCTCCTATGGAGATCACCACAGGGGAAACTCTTGAGGAGGCGTCCGAGGCTATGGAGGCCTGGAGGAGCTTCCCACAGTGGAGGCTTTTCAGGGGGTTTCTGGGGCTACTGCCCCTGTGGATACTTTCACTTGGGAAGCTGCTGCCCCTGTGGATACTTCCACATGGAAAGTTACTGTCCCTGTGGATACTTCCACTTGGGAAGCCCCTGAGGTAGCCTCCACTAGGGATGCCCCTGTTGAGTCCACCATAGAGGAAGCTATTATGGAGGCCTCCACTGCACATGAAGATGCTCTGAAGCCTTTAATTGGCAGCATTGAGCATGGTGTGAAGGCTCGATAGATAAGGAAGAGGAAAGCTATTTGTTCCCCCTTTGCACACACTTACAGGATGTCATGAGCAAGAATAAATAATGTGGAGGCCTCCACTCAAGATGAGAAGCCAACAGCATAGGTATTAAGTTACTCTCTTTTAAATTTGAGATAATAGAAATATATTTCACTAAATTTTTTTATAGGTTCAATGATGAGCCAATAAAGGTCGATGACCCATAGATTGCTATCGTTGTGGTGGAGGAGCATCAGTCAGAGGTATGCATCATCTCAGTAGATCGATTTTTAATTCATAGTGAATCTAGCTATTCATCACTAACTTTCGTCATCAGTAATTTTGTTGCAGCCAACAGTGGCACATCATTTTGTTGACTTTTCATCCAGAGCTATTCTGCCTAAGTCGATGCTCCATCTTATTGACACATCGTGCTTCCGATTTAAGGACAAGAAAGTCAATCTTCAATCAACTACTTCATACATAAAATAACCTATTCGTTTAATTAAGCTCACTTTAAAATATTTCTCACTTGCAGGGGTGATGTTGTTGATAGAAATATCATTATTGCGAGGCGGATCAATGAGTTCGTGGTCGGTATCTCTCATATGCACACGTCGATGCCTTCACCTTCTTACTAGCCGAGTACTCGCTCTGTCCGGGGCTATATGACCCCTATTTGTACATCTCATGCTTGCACTAGGTAAGTTATCCCACAGATATGCAGTGTATTATTATTCAATCCTTATTTGTATAGATGAAAACTACAATTTATAAATATTCTCTTCTTTTTTTACAGAGCTATGCAAAATATGGCCTACACAAGAAAAGCAAAATGTTCATCCAACATGTCACTGCAGACAGTGTGTTAAGGGCTGAGCTACTCTTACTTCCAATTATAGATAATCAGCACTGGACACTCCTGGTTAGGCATATTAAGCTAGGGGCCTGGTATTTTTATGACTCATTACTAAAACCAATCCATAAGGCCATTCTTCCTGAGATTATAACAGTTATTTTCAATTTGGTTTTCATAAACTATTTTTTTTACCCCCTTATTGACTATACTTCTTGCTATTCAGATCAAATTACTTGTTGAAGATGTTGGCCAGTCTTTTGTGAGCAATCCCACAAAATGGCCAATCAAAATGGTGAGTGGGATGCCAGTCCAAGATAATAGTGTTGACTGTGGGATGTTTGTTTGCAAGTACATGGAGGCAGCAATTAGAAAATCCCCACTTAACTAGGCTGACCACCAAGATTGGCCAAAGAAGATGAATTGCTTTAGGGCTGAGTTCGCTTACGCTATCTTTTGTTTGGGAATGAAAAAGTCAGCTAAGAACTGTACATTTAAAGTTTTGTAGGAAATATTTTTATTTTTTTTTTATATCCTTGCGGATCTTTTATGATTGCACAGTCGAAGAACAAATAACTAAATGATATCATGCATTGAAATGTTTTCCTATAATAACATCCATCATCAAGTTAGGTAGAAGATTGAATTCCTGAGGTAGAAGATCATATCAGTTAATGATTTTTTACAGCATCGATGTGGGCTATTCTGTGCGTACCTCTGAAAAATACTCTGGCTAACAGAGAAAGGTGTTGCAATGGGTAACGAAACATGTTCTACGACACTATCAGTTTGTACTTTGGTTTTATAACAACAAAAATAGGATGGTTTGAAGATTATCAGTAATATTTTAAATACTAAAAATTAAGAGGCAAATAGAAAATTACTCTTGGCTTTCTTGGATCTCTCCCAATATCTCTTAAGCCTTACATTGGAAACACCCTTTGGATGTTGCTTAACTGGATCCTTTAAGATGTCTTTTCCCTTGTCTATTATGATTGACTTCTTCTTCTTAATTATTTTGTTAGCTGAAAGAGAATTCTCACTTATTATAGAGTCGATATCATCGTATAATTTTTTTTAAGGATTGAAGCATACAGTCCTCAGCTCTATTATTACCCTGTGCCTTGATGCTTATTTGATATGCATATCGACTAATGTGGTTTTGGAAAATAATGCCAGTAGCATTTCCATCTGTGCCTGCCACATCTCTTAATTTTCTATAAGCACTATCAATGTAAATATCCCTCTTTGCTCTGGTAGACCATCGCATGAGAAGATACTTATCCGAAATGTGCACTACATCTTCCTGACTAAGAACTCTGATACAATGGGCACAAAGTAATCCCATCATTTCAAATTTTTTACAAGTACAAGTTACATCTAGGGTAGTCCCATTGAATTGGATAGTCCATGTTTTGGATGAATTTTTATTCTCTAAGTTTCTCACCAAATACTCTCTGGGGCTATCATCTAACACAGTTACTGATAGGCCTCCAACTCTATGCAAAAATTCTTCCTCAAATATAGTATAAAGCTTTATTGTATAAAACATAACAACTTGTTTTAGAATTGGACTGGTCTTAACAACAGGAACAATCGATGACTGGTTACACTTGAAGTCTTCATCATGTTCATTTCGGTGCCATGTCTCCATAACCTTCTCCAACCCCAAGAAATAATCTGTGAGCGAACTTGTTGGTTTAGAGATTTTGTGACATACATTGTTCATTAACTCACTATGTTGCGTTGACAAGTGCCCATGCAGAATGAGTCTTTGCTAAATGCAGTGGACCACTTGGATCTAATTTTATAAAGCTCAAACAACCAAGCATGATCATGCAAATTTCCTTCTTCTAGCATGGCAGACCAAGCTTTTTCAAACTCTTTCTCTGAGTCACATTTGCTGATGCATGCATAAAATAGCCCTTGTACCCTCTTATTACTATTAAAGCAGTTAACCTTGAAAGGAGCTTTCTTCAAAATATGCCATTGGCATAACCTATGATGAGTATGCGGTAATACAATTTTGATAGCTCTCATTACAGCCTGATCTTGATCAATGAATATTGTTGCAGGGTATCTGTCACTCATCAATCGAAGAAATGTCTAGAATAGCCATGAGAATGACTCAATCATCTCCTCTGATAAAAAGGCTACTCCAAATAACACATTTTTCCAGTGATGATTCACTCCAACAAGAGGGACACAAACAAGATTATATTTATTGAGTCGATAGCTTGTATCAAAAATTATCACATCACCAAAATAGTCATATTCTATCCTAGACATGTCATTGCTCCAAAAAAAACTTGCTAAGCAATCTGACTCATCAACTTGTACATCCCATGCAAACATCACGTCCGTTGCTTGCCTTTTCTTGAACAATTGTATTAATGCATTACTGTCACCATTCGCAATCCTCGATCTTTTCTCTTTCTGAATAAAATTGAAAGCATCTCTTTTTGTGAATCTAATATTCTCTATGACATTAACTTCCTTACTTAGATAGCTGAATACATCAGTTGTTCTAATTCCAGCCTCTGTCATTATCTTCAACACAGAAGCCTTTTCATCGCTAATGCATCTGTATGATCTGAGAAGATGTAGGTCAGCAAGCTTTGCCAATGAATAATTATGACTTTATAAATATTTTTTAACCATCTAGTTCCCCTCCAAGTCAACAGAGAATCTAATCATGGCCAGACAAGCAGTCCTTGTATCAGTTTTCTAGAATTTTGCTAAGCCGTTTAGACTGGCAGATTTCCTCCGACCTGCTTTTGCACATAAAAAAATCTTTTGATTTTAATTTCTTAGAGTTTGGCCAATAACTAGTATGGTCCTTCCGAACACTGAAGCCAGTTTAATGTGCATAGTCACAGTACAATGCATGCGCCTCCATTTCATTCTGAACAGTGGTGCCAAGGAGTTTTCCAAAATTTAGGTCATTAGACATCATGACTTCGTCATCGCACTGCTCATTGACCACATTCACCTACACAAACAGCTCTACATAAATGTGACATGTAAAATAGCTCCACAAATAAATATACTCTCTCCAAATAGGCCAAAGAAAGTAAAAAATGAGCTAAATATCGAGAGTACAGAGAGTACAGATGCAAAAATCTCCCAAAAACCATCCAAAATAGCCACCAAATTGCTTCCACTAGAATGTAATGAACATAATCTGAATAACCAGGCCAAAAAAATTGGAAAAAATATCCACAAAATCATATGTACTCTCAAGAGATTACAGAGAGTACATGCAAAATAACACTAAAAAACCAACCAAACAGCCTCCAAATTGTTCCCATGGATTATAATGAATATATTTCCTCCAAATAGGCCAAAGAAATAAAAAATTATCAAAATGCTCTGTACTCTCATAAGATATAGAGTGTATAGATGTAAAAATCTCACAGAAATCATCCAAACATTCCTCCAAATTACTTCCAATATAATGTAATGAATATATTTCCTCCAAACAGGCCAAAGAAATTGGAAAAAAATGGCCAAAATCATCTGTACTCTCAAGAAAGTATAGAGAGTACAAATGCAAAATAACACTAAAAACCCAA
Organism: Cymbidium sinense; assembly: GCA_021442155.1. Taxonomy (NCBI): domain Eukaryota; kingdom Viridiplantae; phylum Streptophyta; class Magnoliopsida; order Asparagales; family Orchidaceae; genus Cymbidium; species Cymbidium sinense. Next base: position 87,477,593 of record CM038230.1, on the reverse strand, counting down.
CCAAATAGCCTCCAAATTGTTTCTCATGGACTGTAATGAACATATTTCCTCCAAATAGGCCAAAGAAATAGAAAAAAGTGAGTAAAATGCTCTGTACTCTCATAAGAGTATAAAGAGTACAGATGCAAAAATCTCTCAAAACATCTAAACATCCCTCCAAATTGTTTCCAATGGAATGTAATGAACATATTTCCTCCAAGCAGGCCAAGAAACTGGAAAAAAAGGCCAAAATCGTCTGTACTCTCAAGAGAGTATAGAGAGTACAGATGTAAAATAACAACAACAAAATAGTCTCCAAATTATTCCTAATGGATTGTAATGAACATATTTCCTCCGAACAGGCCAAAAAAATTAGAAAATAATGACCAAAATGCTCTATACTCTCATGAGAGTACAGAGAGTACATATGCAAAAATCTCCTAGAAACTATCGAAACAACCACCAAATTGCTTCCACTGGAATGTAATGAATATAATCTCAACAACTAGGCCAAAAAAATTGAAAAAAATATCACTAAAATCATCTGTACTCTCAAGAGAGTACAGAGAGTACAGATACAAAATAACACTAAAAACCAATCAAACAGCCTCCAAATTGTTCCTGATGGATTATAATGAATATATTTCCTCCAAACAGGTCAAAGAAATAGGAAAAAATGACCAAAATTCTTTGTACTCTCATGAGAGTATGGAGAGTATAGAGAGTACAGAAAGTATAGAGAGTATAGAGAGTACAGAGAGTACAGATGTAAAATAATGCTAAAGAAGCAACCAAACAGCCTCCAAATTATTCCTAATGGATTTGTAATGAAGATATTTTCTCCAAACATTCTCATAGAAACTGGAAAAAATGCCCAAAATACTTTGTATTGTACTCTCGTGAGAGTACAGAGAGTACACATGCAAAACTCTCCTAAAAACCAACCTAAACAGCCTCCAAGTTATTTCTAATGGAATATAATGAACACATTCTCTCCAGACAAGCCACGAACTCATGAAAAATAATATGAAATTGGTCAGTACTCTCATGAGATTACAGAGAGTGTATGCATGCAAAGCAGATCCTCAAAACAAGCAAAGTCCTCTTACAGAGAACTTCAAATAGTGTAAGAAATATACACTAAATAAAAGAATTTCAAGGAAAAATACTAACAAAACATAAAAATATTGTACGTATACAACGGTTGAGAAAAATTATCGATGAATTTTTATTTAATATATCCTCAGCTATTTCCTCAAGGCCATAACTTCCAAATTCGTTCTCCATCTTCATGGTTCTTTCGCAAAAAGGAAATGAGATTTTCTATTTCTCTCTCTAAGCTCGGTTTGCAAGAAAAAATACACCCTAAACCCTAAATCTAGATATATCTTTCTTCTAAATTCCTCTCGCGCATTCCAACGATGCTTCTTCTCTTGCTGTTTGAACAAGATGGGTCGGGTCGGGCCAGGGTAAGCGCATCTGATTGATGGCTCTACCTTGCTTATGAGGATGAGCTGATTTTTATTGCACGCATTACATAGTTTGATATATACTCTATAAAGTACTCTACATTTTATGAAATGCTTTTTATTGCATGCATTATAAAATTTGATAAGCCCGTATATTCCTATCAACAAGATTAATAAAAGTCAAAGAAAAAAAATTTATGTAATGAAGATTATATTAGTACTAATGATATTAGTTTAGTAATTACTTATAAATTTATCAATGATATTAATTTAATTCAGATGATACTTTCAGATTGTGGCATTATGAATGTGCCTGAGTATAATGATTTATTACTAGTGTCTGATTTGACATACCAAGTATCATTCAATCGTAATTTTTAGATATTTCACAATACAAATTTATGTAATTAATAAATTTTAGATAATGTAAATTTTAACTTCACTTTTTTTAGTTGATTCAAATTTAAAATATGATATAATTTGAATATCAAAATTAAGCATATTTTCTCCAAACAAGTAAAGAAATCATCATAGAAACATAAACAGTGTTATATCAAGTTACCCATGAGTTGAGAAGAGTATAGAGAGTACAGAGAGTACAGAGTATAGAAAGTACATAAATTACAGAGAGTACATAGAGTATAGAGAGTACATAGAGTACATAGAGTACAAAGGGGGCACTCTTCTTGCTCAGTAAGGCTTCTTTTGCTTTGTGTTTTTTACCTTCAAGATGCTCTTTAAGGGCTTCCTCACTGGAAGTGCTGACCTCACAGATAGCACATTATTTCTATGCCATAGGACCTCCCCTATGTTTGGCATCCCTATTATCACTGCAATTTCATCGGGGGTGATGCTCTTTAAGGCTTCTTTTGCTTTGTGTTTTTACCTTCAAGATGCTCTTTAAGGGCTTCCTCACTGGAAGTGTTGACCTCATAGATAGCACATTCCCTCTATGCCATAAGACCTTCTCCCCTCTATTTGGCATCCCTATTATCACTACAACTTCATCGAGGGTGAAAGGAATGCACTGCCCACCCAGAAAGAAAGTCTGCTTCTCTATGTCCCAATAAGATAGGATTGAGGTAATAGCAATTGAGTCTTGCTGAATTCCATGGAGTCTAATGAATTGATGTAGATGAAGCCTCTGTAAAATGTCAATGACTTCATTACTAAAGAGTACTACAGTATAATCAAACACCGCTAGAGAGGTGGTAGGATTGTATCTCGAAGTTATCCTTTTCTAGACATGGTAAACTTCAAAATTAAAAGTAAGTAAATGATAGTACAGATGCAAATCAACCATAAAAATCAACCAAGTCACCCTACAAAATTGCTACTAATGGATTGTAATGAACATATTTCCTACAAACAGGCTAAATAAACTGCAAAAATATTGGTAAATCATCACTCTCATGAGGTACAAAGAGTTCGAATAAAATTCCTTGAAACCATCCAACATGAAATTACCTAATAACTAATCACAACCAGCCAAAAAATTGGAAAAAATTGCCAAAAATTATATGTACTCTCATGAGAGTACAAAGAGTACAGATGCAAGAAAACACTAACAAATCAACCAAACAGCCTCTAGATTATGTCTAATGAACATATTTCCTCCAAATAGGCCAAAGAAATAGGAAAAAAATGACCAAAATATTATGTACTCTCAAGAGAGTACAGAGAGTACAAATAGTACAGATGTAATGAAAATAATCTCAACAACCAATTCGAAGAAACTAGAGAAAATATCCAAAAATTATATGTACTCTCAAGAGAGTACAGATGCAAAATAACACTAAAAAAATAACCAAATAACCTCCAAATTGTTCATGATGGATTGTAATGAACATATTTCCTCCAAATATGCCAAAGAAAATTGTTTCTAATGTAATGACCATATTCTCTCCATCCAGGAAAAATAAACTGTAAAAATATTCAAAAAATTATTTGTACTCTCATGAGAGTACAGAGAGTACAGATGCAAAAAATCTCTCAAAATAAGTAAAGTCCTCTTGGGAAGAACTCCAAACAGTGTAGGAAATATACACTAAATAAAAGAATTTCAAGGAATAACACTAACAAACCATAAAAAAATTGTACGTATACAATAGTTGAGAAAAATTACCGATGAATTTTTATTTAATACAACCTCAGCTATTTCCTCAAAGCCATAACTTCAAAATTTGTTCTCCATCTTCATGGTTTTTTCTTAAAAAGGAAATGAGATTTTCTCTTTCTTTCTCTGAGCTCGGTTTGCAGGAAAAAAACATACCCTTAAACCCTTCTTTTAAATTCCTCTCATTCCAATGATGCTTCTTCTCCCATTGTTTGAGCAGGCGAGGGGCGGGTTGGCAGGATAAGCGGCGTCGTCATGGTAGTCGATTCTGGTATTAAGCACTAAAATGGGAAAAAAAACCACTGGACATGTTTCGGGCCAGGATTGGACTCTGCACGTAAAGCTATGTGTGGACTCCGGACATAATTTTTTCTCCACATCGTCACCTGCATATGCTTTACCATTGCCCACTCCATGCCTCTTCTCCGTGAAATTCTCATCTCTCTCCAGTGAACCACTTGGGTTGCCGCCATCATCGTTGACCTCTTCGGAGGCTACTTCCTTACCATGGTCAAAGAGCTCAACATCCCAAGATACTTTTCATAACCTCTAATTTGATCTTCCTTTCCTTCATACTTCAACTTCTGACTCTCGATGAGACCACAACCGATGAGTTCCGAGACCTACCGGAGCCACTAAGGCTATTGTGTTGTGTTCCCTTGAAAGGCGAGGATTTTTTGGAGCCAATACAGGAGAGGAATAGTGAGGTCTATGCTTGGGTGCTTCACCAAGCAAGACATTATGATCATTTGGTGAAATTATAGTGAACAACTTTGAATCCTTGGAAGTCGGCGCCAACTTTTTAAAATAGGTGATGTTATTATTAATATTATTACTATTATACCGTTATTTATTCCCAAAAAAAAGTTAACATTATAAAAATTTTATTTATTAAAAAACATACTAATTAATACTTTCTACAATAGAGGGGGAATGGGAAACCTTGGGTTTGACCCATTGGACCAATTACAATGTCCGGATAAAATATAGATTCTGAAGAGCCTTCGCATAAATGCATAGATTGGTTGAATCAACAGCCTAGTGGGTTGGTGGTGTTCATCTATTTTGGTAGTGGTGGTACTTTGACATGGGAGCAGACTCGAGAGCTTGCCCTCGGGTTGGAGATGAGCAGACATAGATTCTTATGGGTGGTGCCACCACCAAGTGATATAAAGCCAAGTCATAATTATTTTAATCCAAATAAGAATAATGAAGATTCACTAATGTTTCTCCCATTAGGATTCATGGAGAGGACAAAAGAAAGGGGAATGATGGTGTTGTCATGGGTTCCGCAGCAAGAGGTGTTGGGTCATTGTGCGACCAGTGGATTTGTGTCTCATTGTGGATAGAACTCCATTCTAGAGAGTTTGGTGAATCGTGTGCCTATGATTGCATGGCCACTTTATTCAGAGCAAATGATGAATGCAACTTTGCTTGTGGAAGGTGTGAAGGTGGCACTAAGGGCGAATGTGGCAGAAGATGGGGTGGTGAGAAGGGTGGAGGTGGTAAAGCTGTTGAAGGAGTTAATGGAAGATGGGGAAGTAAATGAGGTGCGACAGAGAATACATGATATGAAGAAAGAGGCAATTATGGCTATAGGGAAAGAGGGGTCATCTTACAAGGCTATGGAGGAAGTAGTTAGTATATTGAGAGAAGTAGCAACCCTATAACTGGTTTGATTTTCATGCTACAATACTTCTTAATTATTATCTAATGTTTAATATTCAATGTTATGTGGTGATAATTATATTTCTATAGTATGTAATAGTTTGTCAAATTGAGATAATAAATAACATAATAATATAAAAAATACATGAGGTCATCATCACGGGAGTCATTAGATATTGACCAAAGAAAAAAAATTATTAAATCAACAAATATTTTGAGTTAAATTTAAATGTAAAACACTTATATCAATTGTAACAATGGATGTTGAGATCTAAATATTTTTCCTTAGGATTTATATTAAACTTTCGAGTACTCTTTTTATTACATTGATCTATTTATTTATAAGTTTTATTTGGGCTTAAGTGCTTCATAGAAAAGGGAATGTATTATCTTTTATTTTAAGGGCTTGTGACTAGGTTGAATGGGTATGATTCATTGTTGCTAAATGGAGCACACATCAGTTGATGATTTAGGAGATCATATTTTCCTTTATTATATAACTTGTTAGTCTTTTCATCATCTTCTTAATTCCATTTCTAATTAACTCAAAGATGTTGTTTACCTATAGATGATTAAGTTATTTTGACCAATGGAGCAAGAAGATTCTGAGAAAGAAAATATAAAATGAATTAAATATTCACTTGACCCCTAGACCCACTATAGGCAACTTCAGTTGACCTAAATGAACTCATTTTACCTTTTAGGTCAACTTAAATCAAGCTAAGAGCCTCATATATATACCTAGACTAAACCATATTGAATTAAGGCTCAAATCAATATCCACTAATTATGAATTAATCTACGACACTTTTAATTCTATCATAAATCTAATGAGATTAGCTCAAGCCTGAGTCTCACAACTACCTAATAAGACTAAATCAAATTAATGCATCAAGACAAAAGAATTTAAGCACATTTCCTAGCCCAAGGATTATCTTCTAGTCGCAAGCTTTATTTTAGGGGTGTGCATTATTTCTATAAAAATCCAAACTCAAGATGGCTATAAATCCATCCTCAAGAGCCAAAATTGCGAAACCTAATGAAAAAATTATCCATTTAATTTTGAAAAATTGCTCTGATCTTATCATTTATTTGGATTGCGTGAATGTAATGTTAATAATTTTCTAAAATTAAGGTTTATCTATTATTAAATTATTTATTATCCTCCATTAAATAATTTTAAATAATTTTTTAAGTTTCTAATCAAACCAATAAAATGTTTAATTATTTCATGAAAATATGAATAAATTTGAGTCATATAAACATGATAGAACATATTATGACCATGAGTTTAAGCTTTTGTTTGAGGTCAGGGATGATTTTAATTAAAAATAAATTCTTTCCTCTCTTTAATTTAACAAATTAAGAAAATTATTTGTTAGAGTTAGGATCAGTTGAACCACCTAAAGTATATAAATTTTAGGTGGATCTCCACATTAAAGAGCTCAGTGAATGATGTGTCGTGATCGTATGTCTGCTTTACTCAGAGCAGAAGAATGAATGCGACATTAATTGTAGAAGAAATGAAGATGGTAGTGAGATGGTAAAGGTGGCGATGGATGTTGAAAAAGGCAATGAGGTATGACAAAGAATGCATGAGATGGAGAAAGAGGGATCTTCTTGGAGATCAATAGAGGAGTTAGTATTTTGAAGGTTTTTTGTTGGTTACATGATTTGATTTTCCTTGACTTTGATTTTTATCACAAGTCAATCAACCTCTTAATTCTCTTAAATATTATTGAATAATTAATATTCAATTTATGTGGTAACAATTATTTGTTTTAATAATTTGTGTTTTATAGATACTAAAGTAACAAAGAATGTTCAATTTTATCTCCGTGCTTATGTGACTAAAGTTCAATGGAAAAATTTTTTAAATGCTGCATTAGAATCTATTTTAGTGAAAAGATCATGAATTGATGAAGCCTAATAATGATCAAAATTATCCCTTTAAAATGAGAGGCTTGTGTATATTGGCTTCCACATAAGTCGAGAAAGTGATAGTTAAGCAGTTGTTAAATGGACAACTCTCTTATCTCAGGTTACTTGCATGACAATTGAGAAACAATATTTGCTTAATTGAATTATTATTTTGTTATTTATTTTAATGAGAAATCTAAAATTTTAAAATAATTATAACAATAAATTTTTTAAATTAGTTATATGTTAATGAAGTAAATTTAAAACAAGGTAATTTATCATGTAGCTGAAAATAAAGTATTAAATTAGGATTAAATAGACTAATCAAAAGATCATATTAAATAATTAGTAATTAAAAATGATCAAGATAATTTCTTTAAGAGAAGATAAAACTTAGGATATTACATTGATCTAATTAATTAAGTTGGTTAGGAATTGATTGGGAGAGCTATGTGCATTATGGACAAGATAGATTCTTGGGACTTTGATTAGTTTAAGGCTAGTTTATTATTCTTTGTTGAAGTATTTGAAAGTGGTTGTTATTTACGGCTCATTTTAAAGCTTGGACATAGAAAATATATATTTGTTAAATTCATTACTTGATTAGATACACTTAAGAATATTATTGATTTTAAACACTACAAATCAAATTAATTAATTTCATAGAGCATAACCATAACAAATAAGATTGAAACCCCACTCAAACTTTGATATGACCCTGAAAATTCCACTAGTCCAAGCATGAATCTTGATGTCAAAAGCAATCTGATTCTGAATCAAGACTAATCGAGATCAAGCGCTTATTATCAATCGACTCTTAAACATGGAGTGTTTATAGTCAAATCGAGCGTCTTGACGAGCCGGATCTAATAAGCCCAAGATCTCATATTTCCGACTTCATTTGAGCATTCAAATACACAAAATACATCATATGATCAAAGGAATCATTTTGAGCCATCCGATTGAGAGGAGTAGTTCGGATTTTGCATGTATTTACAGGGACGCCACTCCTCCAATTTATAAATAGCCCCTCATTCTTCATATGAGAGAGGCTAAGCAAGAGAGAGGAGAGAGCTCTAAAGCTTGAAAATCCTCCAGGCATAATCGTGCCACAACTTCGGCGGTGACCACCGTTGGTTACCAACCACACCGTCGCCGCCACCGCGATCCTTGCCGTTGTCAATCTCGTTGCGGTCATCTTTGCCGACCACGCGGCCCCTCGCCGCCGGTCATCGTTGAACCATCGTCGCCGGTCATCATGCCCCCCGACGCCGGCACCTACCATACTACCATCCGGTCACCGTCGATCTCGATGGCCATCTTTGCGGTCACCATCCACGACCTTCATCGTCGTCGGCGAACTTGTTCACCATTACTATATAGTTGTTGTTGCCTAATTTTGGGATTCCCATTGTCAGCCCTTCTCATATACAATTATGTAATCCCGTATTGGGAAAACTTGTACTCCAAAATAAATACATAGTAGAAGATTTATACTAGGCTAGGCCCCATGATTTTTCCCTCTTTTTGAGATTTTTCACGTAAAAATTCTGGAGTTTTATTATTAATTCTTCAAACATCTGTGTGTGTGAAGCTAAGACGTAAACTTTTACTCTACAGCAACTGGTTTTTTAGTACGCAATAGTTTGGCGCCGTCTATGAGAATCTGATTCCCATTATTTCATCATGTATGGCGACCAAGTTTCCCAACAAGATTAAAACTACCATTCAGGTAGAGCATTTCAAGCTTTTAAGGAGCGTAAGCAAAGAATGAAGATTCATCAAACTTCATTCCTTCAGATTTTATTAGAAACTGGGGGGCAACTCTTAATTTCAAAAGATTATCCAAATCGATATTCTAGATATCTAATTGATTATCAGTTTGAGAAGCAACTCAATAATGCCAATCAGAAAGACAAAGGTCAAGGAGAAACTTTGGCTACAAGCTCAAACAAATATTTTGATTTGACCCATTCCACATAAGTTAATGTCATCGAGCGAAGACTCTGACAAACAACCTCGGATTGGTCAAAACTCCGCACTTACTCCACATAAGTTAACGTCATCAAGCAAGATTACGATAAACAGCAGGTGGATGGGTCAAAACTCCACTACTCACGGTAAAGTCAAATAACACTTTTGCTAATACCTGGATAGGTCAAAAGGTCGCTTGGTGGACTTCTCGCGACCTCTTCCATGAGGTTGCGTCATGGTAACACTCGACAAGCAACCTGGATAGGTCAAAAATCCTCAGCAGTTCATTGACCTCTTCCATGAGGTTAACATCATGAGTCACACTCGACAAACAACCTGGATAGGTCAAAATCCTCAGTGGATTCAATTACCGACCTCTGAAGTTAACATCATGAGTCACACTCGACAAAACAACCCGGATAGGTCAAAAAATTACCGGTAGATTTCAACCTCTTCCATGCGTCATTGGGTAACATTACAAACAGCACCGGATAGGTCAAGGTCGCGGTGGACTTCTCCGACCTCTTCCATACGAGTTGCGTCATGGTAACACTCACGACAAACAACCTCAGAATAGGTCAAAAATTCTCGGTAGTTGATTCAACCTCTTCCATACGAGGTTGTGTCGCCGGGTGCTCGACAAACAATCTGGATAGGTCAAAATTCTCGGCTGATTGACCGACCTCTTCCATACAGTTAACATCGTGTCACGCTCGACAAACAACCTCGGATAGGTCAAAGATCCTCGTCATTTCTGCCGTCTCCGGTTGTATGGTCATCCCCGGCCGACTATGCCGGTCACCACCGCCGACTATTGCAGATTGCTTCTGACCACCCCAGGTCGGTATGACCACCGTTGTCGATCCGCGTAGCCGACTACGTTCTTTGGGTCCGCCATGAAGCCATGGCGACAATCTCCGCGCGTCATGCACCATGCGTAGATCATCTCCCGGGCTAAGATGCGGTCACCACGGTCGACTACCGCCATGATTCTTGGTTGTCGAAGGCCACACCCCATGCGGTATAAACCGGATTCTGCGGTCACCGCCGCCGACCAGCGACCGTGTAATCTCCCTTTGGTCACCACCATCGCGCCGGTCATCCCAGCCCGACTACTGAGGCGCCGGTCGCCGTCGCCGTCGACCGTCGCCGGATTGCATTGTCGACCACCCTGCGTGTCGTAAACCGTCATGCGGTCCGCGCCATAGACCTTCGGTCGGCGGTCCTGCCCGCCGCCGACCATGGCCAGGAAATCTTCGGTCACCACCATCGCCGATGGTCATCCAGCCATTCACCGCTGGCGCTGCCGGTCATCCAGCAATCTGCACCGGTTGCGCTGCCGTGCCAGCGCGGTAGCCAGCCGACCACCACGTAGCCAATCGCCGCCCGTCGCCGGTCATCGCCGTGACCATGTAGGCAATCTCCGTTAGTCACCACCATCGTCACCGGTCATCAGCCATTCTGCGGCGTCGGTCAACTGCACCGTGCCGGTTGCCGCGACCACCGTCGTCGACCATACACCCCATCGGCCAACCACCATCGTCGATCATCGCCGCCATAATGTCCAGCTGCCGCCGACCATCGCTGGACAATCTCCTCCGATTATCGTTCGAGGTCATCAGCCATTACCGAGATTATGCGATTACCGTCTCCATTTCTTGCCGACCACCCCATCGGCCCATTTACCACCGCGGCCACCGCGTGTCATCGCTCGACTACCATCGTGGTCCGTCATTATCGCCGGCCATATCGCGATTGCCACCATCGTCTCACGGTTATCTGCGACCGTCGGCCGGCATTGTCATCGACCGTCTGCGGCCACCATCGTGGGCATCGCGTCGCCCTCGTCTCACGGTTATCATCACCGATGATCGCGAACCGTCGGTCACGAGTCTGATTGATGCCTCTTTCGAGAAAGCGTAACCACGTCATATGTAGCGGGCCTTGATATCCGAACCCGGTCGGTCGGCGGTCTGATGCGTCTTTCAAAGCGCGACACGGCATATGTACGCGGGCCTTGATTGTCTCAAACCGGTCGGTCCGACGAGGCGGTTGCGCCTCTTCGAGGGAACAAGGCATTATCACCGGGGACTTGATCGCCTCCAAACCCGGTCGGTCTGACGAGGATGGTTGACGCCTCTTTCGAGGGAAAACCGGAACAACGACGTATACCGCGGGCCTTGATCGCCTCCTAACCCGATCTGTCCGACGAAGCCGGTTGATGCCTCTTTTGAGGGAAAACCGGAACAACGATGTATATCGCGGGCCTTAATCTCCTCCAAACTCGGTCGGTCCGACGAGCCGGTTGACCCCTCTTTCGAGGGAAAACTGGAACAATGATGTATACCGCGCGCCCTAATCACCTTCGAACGACCTCCTCTTAAGAAGAAGAGGGACACTCCAGCATATGAGGAGTGTGCCTTCTCCCCCAGGGTGGTTTTATAGACCCCTATGGGGCAAAAGGTCAAAATCATCAAAACCTCTCAAAGCGGGCGAACGGGCCAAAATAGGCAGCAGGCGTTTTTGCGGTACACTCGGACCATGCGCAAATGTCGCGCATGCGCGTCTTGTGTCGGGCAGCGTGTCGCCTGCTCCGTTGCCCCGACCACAACCAGCGCTCCGTGCGAACGGCTCGCGCATCCATTCCACGACCCGCGTGCCCGACCGCGCATAAGTGTTTATAGTCAAATTGAGCGTCTTGACAAGCCGGATCTAACAAGCCCAAGATCTCATAATTCTGACTTCATTTGAGTATTCAAATACACAAAATACATCATATGATCATAGGAATCATTTTGAGCCGTCCGATGGAGAGGAGTGGTTTGGATTTTGCATGTATTCTGAGGCACTCCTCCAATTTATAAATAGCTCATTCTTCATATGAGGGAGGCCAAGCAAGAGAGAGAGAAGGTTGAAAATCCTCCGAAAATCGTCCACCACTCGGCGGTCGCCACCACCCGTTGGTTACCAACCACGGCCGCCCCGTCGGCACCCTGCCCGATCCTTGTTCGTCAATCTCGTCGCGGTCATCACTACCGCCCCACGCCATGCGCCGGTCTCGTCAACCATCGTCACCATCATCATTGCTGACCACTGACGTCGGTCACCGCCGCCGACTACCATCGTCTATCACCGCCGATCCTCGACGGTCATCTTCGTCGGTCACCATCCCGACGACCTTCATCGTCAGTCGCTGACCCCCGCTATTCACCGTTACTATATGGCTGTTGTTGCCTGATTTTGGGATTCTCATTGTCAGCTCTTCTCATATACAATTCTATAATCTCATATCGGGAAAACTTGTACTCCAAAACAAATACATAGTGGAAGATTTCTATTGGGTTAGGTCCCGTGGTTTTTCCCTCTTTTCGAGATTTTCTACGTAAAAATTCTGGAGTTTTATTATTAATTCTTCAAACATCCTGTGTGTCTTTGGACTCTACTAAAGCGTAAACTTTTACTCTATGCTGGTTTTCTAGCACCCAACAATATATATATATATATATATATATATAAATAAATATATATATATATATATATATATATATATATATATATATATATATATATATATCCTCCTCTATTTCATTTTATTATTACAAAATTTCTAATAGATATATTTATTATTTGTATATCTTTATTCAATTTTATTTAAATAAGTTTTTAAAATCAATGTAAGAAATATGCTTTGATATTGTATGAAAAAATACAGTAGTTTTAACATACATAGCACTTACAAACTGTTTTATCTAGGTATCTTATGCATAAACTCTATTATTTACTTGTATAACATCAAATTATATATTTCACATGAAAATAAATACTATTAACTTGTGTTAATCCTAATAGCTTCTTTATATATTGAAAGTAAGTCTATTTTGTTGGGATTCTCATTCAGTTGACTATTTTTTTTTGTGAGATAATAGAATATAATCAAAAAATCAATTTGAGTATTTGAGAGCATAAATGAAATAAATGAAACCAAAGTACAAAAAATTAATCACACAAAAGATATCATATTTAACTTGGAAAAACTTGAGAACGTAAAAAAACTAAGAATCCACATCATTAAGAAATCCAGTATGAAAGAAAATTCGAGCATAATAACATAGATTATACATATCTGGAGCCTCTCCACACTTTAATCTCTTTAGGGCACACTTCACTCTCACACACCAGAAAATTTGACAAAAGTTACAGAAACACTATAAAAAAAATACCTAAACATGAAGTCTCCTGACTCGTAACATTGCGGTGCCACGACCCTAGCACCTAGGAACTTGTGCCGCAATACTCCAAGCTTTTATGCAAGGGTGTAAGAGCTGTGGTGTTGCTCTGTAGTACCGAGGCATTGACCTCTATATCATTCTGCCTTGGTACACTGATCTTAGCATCATAGTATTGCCTCCTGCAACGACTATCCTCTCTATCTCTCTCATGCAAATCCAACGTCACGGTGCTATCTTTCTAGCATTGAGGCATTACTTTCTTTATTTTTGAGGCTAAGATCTCCTGCACTATACACCAAAAAAAATTTTCTTTTGGGGCTTTGCCCCTTATCGACTCCCAGTGAGCTCACTATTGAGCTCGACCGATGCGAAGGATAGGAGGTAAGTTGATAGTACATCTCATATTTATTAATAAAATCGGGCTCTATAAAATAATAAATTTTGTGTTCACTTTAATTTATATATTCACTTTATGTTATACTAACTGAGTTTTTTTATAGTTATATAACTTTTGTGAATGAATTTAATGTATGATATGAATGAACACATTTTAAAACTTCTAAATTTGATGGATATTGGACGTAAGCAAACAATTAAATACACATCTAATGTAACTAAATAGCTACAATTAATAAATCTTCATTTTTTTATGACACTTTTATCAGGCTTCTACATTAACATTTATTCATTTTATGCAAATTTGAATATGTTATAATATACGATTTAGTGTTATTTTTTGAAATATTTTATTTTTTATATGTAATGCTTTGCTTATAATCCCCACTATAAATAAAGGATCATAGGGAACAAGCCTAGAATTATCACTTGTGGACAAAATTTGATTAAACATTCTTTCAGATTTAGTGAACATGAAATGATGCCATTGATTGAAACTATCAAATAGAGACAGAAAATAATTAGTAAATGTAAAAAATTAAGAATTTGTCACAAAATTTATAACTTACTCTCCCCCGCAATAATCACCCCTTGTTTAGATGTGTTTGACAACCATATACTCCAATCTTCTTCGACGATCATTGAACCTTTATAAATTTTTTGTGGCCACAGTATCCAACGAAGGTTACTATCCAAAGTGGCTGAGAGATCACTACAATAAAGAGAGCTAAGAAAATATCAGTTTGTGCCAATTAATGCCTTCTCTAGAGAGATTGATGTGGCTCGACCTCAACACAATTTTAAATCTCCCACAACTCATGTGCAGAAAGAATTGACACGACAAATCAACTATCTATCTATTAAATATTTGATAATGCACTAAGACAAAAAAAATTATTCCTCAAACATGCACTAAATTTTAAATAGTCGAAGATGTTAGTCAAAGTGTTAGAACTCACATCTACATGTAGAGAGAATATATCTATATTGAAAAATTAGGAATATTAGGAACCCTAAAAATCAATTGAATAGACATCACAACAACTTCAACTTAATAATGGGAAGAACTAACTTCCAACTGTAACAGTATTCTCAACAAGTCAAGCCCAGGGATTTCTCTAATGTGTAAAATGCCTATTTTTTTGTTCAATTTCTTTATATTATTGTTATCTAAAACAGAAGAGTCAGCTATACTAAGGCCTTCAATTTTAGCGTAGCTCTAGTTAACTTCCATATTCGCTTAACAATGAGATTTAAAGCCAAATGAATGTTTTTCTATAAGAGCATATCCACTTAAATGTAGTTCTGATTGAGCAATAAGGATTTACAGAAATCATGATGCTCTTTGGTTGATATTTAAATATAATCCATTCTACTTAAAAAAAATTGAACCACATCACGTTTAGGGAAATAAATTGTAAAAACATTATTTAATTTGATTGGTCAACTTATGTATCCCTCTCCCCATCCCCACCCAAATATATATATATATATATATATATATATATATATATATATATATATATATATATATATATATATATATATATATATATATATATATATATATATATATATATATATATATATATATATATATATTATATATTTATCTCTATATAAAAAAATCTTATTTATTATTAAAATTTTGTTTAATATTGTTTATTATTTAAAATATTTATTATTAATATTTGATTAAAAACACAAAAAAAATTATTTTGAGAGTTTTAAAATAATGTTATTTATTTTTAAAATAAAAAATAAAAAGTATTTAAAAACAAACATATTTTAAAAAAGCATAAAAATAAAAATAAAAAAAACAATTTTAAATTTTAAAAATGACGATAGCAGCAGCATATCAGTACAAAAAAAAAAAAACAAATAATTTGTAATAATAAAAAAAAAAATATCATCATACCTCTTTCATAATAATAAAACAAAAAAAATTAAACTTAATTTATAACCTTTTTTAATAAATAATAATATGATATTATTTATAATTAATTAATTTCAATACTTAGCTTTTAATAATAATAAAATAATAAATAACAACAATAAACAACAACAACAACAACAACAACAAATAATAATAATAATAATAATAAATAATAATAATAATAATAATAATAATAATAATAATAATAAGAATAATAAATATAAGTAATAATAAGAATAAGAATAATAATAATAATAATAATAATAATAATAATAATAATAATAATAATAATAATAATAATAATAATAATAATAATAATAATAAGATGAAGAAGAAGAAGAAGAAGAATAATAATAATAAGAATAAGAATAATAATAATAATAATAAGAAGAAGAATAATAATATTATTGAGGTAATTTCAAAATCACCAAAGTGCCCTTGCCCCATTCTATCTAAATAGCTCTCTTTTTCAGAGTTTTTCTTTTTTTTTTCAATCACACCTCCTTTCTTTTTTCCTTTCATTTTTCTTCCCCCCCCCCTTTCTTTTCCTTTCTTTTTTTTTTTTTTTGAGTGAGTTGCTTTTTTTCTTCTTTTTGTTAATGTGAAAGGTCTTGTGAATTAATAATCTCTGGATTATTATGAGGAAAAATCCCACTTTTATCTAAACTCATATTCTTTAGACTGGCTCTTTCTTCATCTCTTCATTCTGATCACACCTTCTCTTTTTGGTTCATTATTTCATGCTCGTCACTTTTCATCAATTCTCTAATATTACCTTCAAATTTCACAAACACCATTGATCTTTTTTGCTTCTCACCATAATGCATTTAATGCTTTCCATCCATATTCAAAATTATGTAGATGACAAATAGTCCGATAGGCCAAATAATTTGGTCTCTCTCCATGAATTCTTAGAGAAAAGTCATGCTTCATGATTAAACTTCCACAGGCTTTCTCAAAGATAACTTCATGAACCACAGATCATGATCCCCTCAGGCCCCAACCCCCCCTTTCTTTCGCAGATCTTAGTAGTCAAGGGCTCAGGATCAGCGGTCTCACTATGGTGGTCTCTTTCAAGTGAAAGATGAAGGAAAGGAGAAAAGATGGGTGGTGATATTTGTAAATGTTTATAAAATGGTAAAAGACGGATGTTGCCTTGAATTTGTAAAAATGGCAGATGAATAATATATAAATGTGATGTAAAAATGAAATTTCATATATATTTATTTAAAAGATTAAATGAAGTTTGATTATTTTATTACAACATATAGATTCACCAAAAAAATTCTTAAGAGATTCATTTCCTCTTAAACTAATAATTATAATATTTAATATCACCTCACTATTTCTACATTATTCAACTCATTTTGTCATGAGAAACATTTTAGGATAAACAACATACAAATTAAATTTATGGCACAACAACAAGCCTTTCAATCTAATTGAAATATATGCTGACAACTACATGCCCAAATAACTAGAGTCTAGAATGCATGCTACTCATAATGAAGTGATATTTGAGATTAGTTGATTTTCCTCCCAATTTCTTATAAAAACAGTCAGTTAGAACCTTAAATACCATGTACAAGTCCCATCAACAAGTTGCAGTGAAATCCTAATGATCGCATGTATCACAGACATCTTATAAAAATAGTCACTCAGAAGTAAGTAAACATACAACAAAATGTAATCCCGTATGGATAGAAGATAATAGTACATACGACTATCTCTCGACGATGCCTACGATGCGGTATCGCATCACTACCGGGTGTGTAATGGGCGGTGGTCATGTGGCGGTCTCAATCGATGCTCTGGTCATCCGATTCGGCCTCAGATGGTTGTTTGTAATCGAGGTGTGTAGCACTAGGTACATCGACCAAGCGTAGAAGCGGCTCATGATCCCACGTGTCATATGAATGAGGGAGGCCCATACGTAAGAGCGGTTTGCCTGTGCATCGGACCACATAGCTCCTCGAATCTGGTATGTATGTGAATGTGTATGTAGATGGTCCAACCACTGGTGGAGATGATGGAGCAATATCCATCACTGGCCCATCCGGCTACACTGACGATGAAGTACCTAGAATGCTAGTGTCCCCGTGCCGGCTATCAGAAATATACATGTTTAGGTGCAAGTCCCTACACAACCCCTCATACTCATTGATTGATTGCTGAATCTCTGTGTCCTCCTCCCTCCCAATATAGCATCGAAATATATCCTCGGTATTCAATATGTGCTCACGCTGTGTTGACAGAACTCAAATTATGATGTAATTAGTAAAAAAATTTATTACTACAGTTAAGAAATGCTGGCTTACCATGAGTCGATCTCCAAGAGCACGAGGGTAATATGTGTCTGGGGGTACTGTGGGTGCCTTTAGCATATATAGTGAAGCTCAAGACCGATACCATCTCATGTATCGATTAATGGCTGCACCCTCGATCTGTTGGGAAGAGTCTACTACCACAACTAACTCCCGTCTGCTCTCCCACTGCGCAATATATGTCTGGTGGTAATCGACCCAGTCCACGTCGGCTTTCCCTTGACCATCCACTCGCACGAAAGAAGAATTTACCGGTGCAACCTCAATCGTAAGTGGAAGGCCGAACTGCCTGAGCACACGATCGGGAAGGTGCCACTCAACTCATTTCTAACTAATCAGGGGTACTCTAGCCAACCATATGTGATCCCCATGTAAGCATATATCTGTGACACGTGCATGGATCTGAACTCCGTATGGCTCCCAGATCACCTGTGTTGTTTGAGATGAATATTAGGGTTGTTATCTACATACAATAGTTGGCTCAAAAAAATGCACTTACAAAAAAATATACCTGACTCTGCAGTAGGCCATCTAGCTTGTCTCAGAAAACTCTAATATGGGCTGGCGTCACCTCTCGGACAAACCCTTCATTCCAGCAACAACCCACACTGAGCCCATCTATGTCTGTCGGGTATAGAATATGTAACGTTGGTCTACCCACATGAACATGCTCCCATACCCATACCTGCAGTAACTGTAAGCAACTAGTCATATTCGTCCGCTTCGGCTTCATTGCCACATGGAGCTCCCTGTACAAATGAGCAAGCACAACTGCTCCTTATGAGAACTCCCTGAACGTGTCAAAATCCTCCGGTAGGCGGATCGTAGGTGAATCTCAACATGGCGGATGCGGCATAAGGAACAATTGCAAAAGTATGTAAGCTCTGACATGCATGCTAAATGGAAGCTCTGATAGATCTAAGTAAGAATCCCTATAATCGCCCAAAGACCGACCATCGTAGGCAAAGCAGTGCAATGCGCGCGCTTGCCTCGACCTTTGATGTGATATGAGGCTGGATTGGATCGTGGTAGACAGTGTGTGGCTCAGGATGTGCTCCTATCAACTCATCACAACAATCTAGCCAAGATGCCCACAGTCTGCCCCCTCCAACAACATTCCACCTAATAATAGGCGGGCCATCTATCTGAACACCGAGGATCATAGTAACATCATGTAGTGTGACCGTCATCTCTCCAATGGGCAAATGGAATAAATTTGTCTGAGAAGACCACTGTTCCACGAATGCTATGAGAAGGTGGTGATCTATGGGAATGTACTACATCTGGGACACACAATTTAATCCAACTGTTCGTAAGGCGGTCATGAATCTAGGACAGTTCACTGGCCACTCTTTGAACATAAGCACATGAGATGACATATCTAGAATAGAAACTTACACATTATGAAATTATAGTTCAGTAAACCAATAATATAAGAAAAATTCATACACACAGCTTGACTTACAAATTCTTACCAGTCGATGTAAATCGCTTCGTCGACGTGTCGCTATACTAGGGTGAACTTCAGCCGGCGCAGGAGAAATTATCAACAACATTCAGTTCGCCATCATAATACAGAACCATGCAGATTGTTTTTGAACTCATATTCAACTAACAACAACTCCAACCAGCAAGAATCCTTCCCCTTCCCTGTTCGCAGGAGAAAAACATTTCAAGATATAATACAATTGCGCATTGTAATTGGAGATATTTCGCGAACTCATAAAGGACAAAGAGAGAGTAGATTCTAATCATAGATTTCATAAAGATGAATACTATCGTACAACGGAATTGCACCAAAATCATATTGGCAGAGACATGGCTATCTCACACAGCTCCCAAATCACCAAACGGAGTTACACCAAAATCACTAAGAAGAATCGCATCTCATTAATCCATGGCTAGATGAATGAATACTTGCAAACAATAAACAAATAATTTCATAGCTAGATGAATGTTTTATAGCCTACACACTACAAAAGTCAAAAATAAGTGACAGAATTATATCCTTCAAAAATGCCTAAACACTACAAAAGTCAAAACACCAACTCTATAACTAACATAATGCTTACGTTCCTCTCAATAATATTGATTTTCTAGTTGTCTTTTACTATGAGATTTAACCATCAAAATTTGTAGAAGTTACTTATCAACGTCTCTTGATACAGTACATTCAAATTCATAAATTTTTCTTTGCTAAATTTAAATATTGTTGAAGGTTTTGCTTCTTTTTTTAAAAAAACATCTGTTTATTTTGATTGATTTTCATAATGATGGCTAACATGGATGTTTGTCTAAGATAATTTAGCCCACTTTTGGCAAGATCATGAGTAGGTTCAAATTTTTGAAATTTTGCCTTATCTCTTGTTCTTACCATAAAGCATATGTTATGTGAAAACCTTTTAGAAGCCACCAAGTAGAATAGTTTTGTTGAACTTACAATTAGCAATGAATTGCATTACTTGTGAAACTGAAACAAAGAAAGTTTTGGTGAAATCATACAAATTAATGTTAGGAGTATTAAAATCTAGAGCTCGAGTCATTGCTAATTTAAATTTGAGCTTAAGCTTGATTAATTTATAAAATATGAGGTGAAGCTTAATTTAATGAGTTTGAGTGAACTTGAACCAGCTTATTTATTATGAAAGAGATAATATTTTTTTAATTCAAATGCCTATTATAATAATATGATAAAAATAATGATAAATTAAAGAAGAAACAATAATAAAATAACTAAGATAAGTCAGATAATTTTTAATTACTTTGTATTTAAATGTTTGAATCTTAATATATTCTTAGAGATGTTAAATGTGAATTTTTTTTTAATTAATTTGAATTAATGAGTCGAATCAAAGTTAGTTTAAATTTGACTCAATAGCTCATTAAATTAGACTCAAAAGTCATTTATGAGTCAAATTTGAGCAACTTAAAAATCTATTTCACTATTTGAAAGCAAAAAAAAAAAGATCACATATATAAATATTTAAGAGATGGAAATAAGCAAAATCAGACACTACAAAGCAAGATTTATCACAAATTAAGCATTCAGGAAAAAATTTACCTTAATTGGCGCACGAACAAAAAAATAACCCGTTTCCGGCAATGGCGCACTCGACGGACGGTGGGGAGCTCTCCCTTGGCCAGCGGCGACCTCCCCTTGGTCGGCGGCGTGCTTCGGTTGCTGAAATTCGGCGGTGGAGTGGAGGAGCCGACGGATTGGGAGGAAAAAACATAGGAAATCACGATCTCGGCTTACGGTTTGTTTGCCCGAAATAGGGATGGCGGCGACCTCCCCTTGACCGGCGGTGTGCTTCAGTTGCTGAAATCCCTCGACCGAACGAAGGTGCAACGGGGCGGAATGGAGCAGCAATGGGAAGAGGAAAAAGGAAAGTAGATCGCGCTTACGGGTTTTTTGCCCGATTTGAGACGACAGTCGTCCTTGACGATACGCCGGCTCACTCCGTTGGCCATGATCCGTCCATACAACTAGACCAATTTTCTTAAAAAAAAATTTTAATGCCTAAACTGCTAATTACGATTAGGATTATGCCTATTTTAAAAATTTGTCCACGTTCAGAGTTGAGGAAAAGCAGGTTTGATGGGGCAGTGTTGATTCCTGCTCCTATTTGTAGAACAAAAATTTGATTATTTTATTTTTAAAATATAATAAAAAATATTCACAATAAATTTATATTAAAACAATAAAAATAAATAAAAATTACATATAAAAATAATTGTAAACTTAAATAAAAAATCTTGCAATACAAATAATAATTTAAGAGTGAAATAAAAATGTATTATTTTCTTAAAACACAGGATAGTTTCATCATCATGAATATTTTCATAATTTATATGAATATTTATTATTAAATTTAAGGTGAATTAATAACATAAGAAAATAAATTATATTTTTATGTATTTATGTGATACATTGTACACTTTTATTTAATATAAAAAATATTTTATATAACAAAACTATTTTTTTTCCGACTAATAATTAATGGTTGACTAAACGAAATAGGGCAAAATGATTAGGTCTATATTGCATATCACCAAATATTATAAAAAGAATACTTAGGTGCTCACGATCGGTTGCCGTAACAAGTAATATATTTTTTATCTGAAATATTTAATTATAATTTTAATTTGATGAAATTTTACTTGTTTATATTTTATACAAATATATATATTTTTAATTTTATTGTTTTATCTTTAAATAATTTTAAATATTTTTTATTTTAAAATTTGTGCCAACATTAAAATTTTATAAGTGCAAATATCTTTAAAATTTTATAAATATATTTTAAATTTTTAATATTTACTAAAAGTTTTTTAAATTTAATTTTATTAAAATTTAAAATTTATTGTAGCTTAAATAAAATGTCACTATACTGAAATTTTTAAAACGCATTTATTACAATATTGAAGCAAGTTATAAGAATAAGAATGATATTTATTATTAAATTTATTGTTGCGTGCTAGAAAACCAGTGTGATGAAATTGAAAGTTTAGCCTGACGATTAGTCAAAGGAGTAATTAAAGACGATGAGAATTTTAACTGGAAAACCTCGAAAAGAGGGAAAACCACGCTAGATAAAGTTTCCACTATGTGTTTGAGTACAAAGCGTTCCCCGATAACGGATTCTGAGAATTACATGAGAGGAGGAAAAGCGTATGAATGATCGGTTGTAATAGTTCTTGCTAAGGTGGAGATCGGGGACAATTAGCGATGAAGGTGGTGGTGATGGTGGTTGATGTGGTCGGCAGTGCGATCTTGCTTAGAGGATCTTGAGAGCTCTCTCTTCCTCCTCCGCTTTTCCTCTTCTTCTCTCTTGACTCTTCCTTTTCTTTGGTTTCTCCTCTTCTTCTCTTGACTCTTCCTCTTCTTGACTCTTCCTCTTCCTTTTCAGGCAGATTGTGAGGATCGGATGGGGTGGTGAGGTGGTGGTTGACGATCGTCGAGCGGTGGCTCCTCCTCTTCTTCCTTCTTTCAGCTCCTCTTCTTCTTCACTTCATTTGTTCTTCACGTGGCCTCCCTTCACTTGGCTTGGCCTCTTCATTTGTGGAATGATGGTCTATTTATAGATGGGAGGAGATTCTTATTTCATTAAAGCTCTGCACTCTTCGATGGATGTGATGATTCCTTCATTTGATGTATTTTGAGCATTTGGGCCTGAAGTGAATTATGAGATCTTAGGCTTGTTTCCGCTCATCGAGACGCCTTCGATTTGACTATAAACACTCCATATTTGAGAGCTGTTTGGGATTTAATTGAAAGATTCCGATGATATTTTAAGTCTTGATCTCGATCGGTTTTGACTCAAAATCATATCGCTTTCGACGTCAAGATTTGTGCTTTGAATAGTGGTATTTTGAGAGCCATATCATTTATAATAGAAAGTAAAATCTAAAAAAAAATCTATTTATAATTTACAAAATAATTTGAAATTAAAGTTAAATAGAAGTCTCGCACTATATGTAATAATATATTAGTTATTGAAAGTTAGCTCTGACTAATTTAAACCTATTCAAATTTTACATAAAAATGATTTCAATTATGATATAAATTGACATTTGAATCCTCTTAGAAGCTTCATGAGAGAAGGAATTTGAAGGAATGAATAATTTATGAAGGAGAAGAGTTATTTGTGACTATGACAAACAATGATTGGATTAAGTATCGAAGGGATTGATGATATGTAAAGAAAAAAAAAAGATTAAAATTATTTTTATCGTGAATTTAATTACATTTTAAATTCAAATGAATTAATTTAAATTAATTTTAAAGAGTTTTAATATTAATAAATAGTTGATAAGTATAAAATTTATTTTTTATTAAAGATAATTTTATTCAAAATAAATGTTTAGATGCATTTTTTAAATAAAAGCATAATAAAAATATTTTTTAATAAATATAAATATTATGGGATATATGTAGTTAAATTTTCTGATTCATATAGCAGATTAAATATTATATTTATAGTTCTTTTTATGTCCTCTTTTTTCCACTAATAATTAATGATTCAGATAACTAGATCATAAATGCAGAGAAAAAAAACAAAAGCTACAAGTACAGCAGCTTATGACATTTTCATGGATATATACCGTGGCTGCTATAAAATAATTCCTGCAAAAAAATTGTGAGATTTAATGTCTTAAACAATACATAAAGATTTTACATAATAAAAAATTTTGGGAGACATAATAATTATTATATGAAAAATCTAACAAGAAAAAAATTATGAGGTCTAGCTCACTTAAAAATAAATTTATTATATCAGTATTTATTATAATTATTATCCCATCTCTAAAGTTAGAGAAGAATAGCTTATAAGAATAAATTTACGAGAAGTTTCACTAGATATGAGAAGAAGGCTTTGCTTGAGATTTAGTTTGATCCGAACAATAATCAGCGAGTCAGTGGTGGCGGTCGGCGTTGACGTTAGTAGGTGGTGATGATCCGTGCTGAAGCGATGGTAGCCCATCGATGATCCAATGATGGTGGCTATAAGAATGCTATTATTTAAAAACATTAAACATATAGTTGTTTTTTTTAAATAGCGTAATATCTGATATCGCTACAGTGATTCCCCTTCATCCCGATCAGACAGCAAAC
Source organism: Cymbidium sinense (assembly GCA_021442155.1). Taxonomy (NCBI): domain Eukaryota; kingdom Viridiplantae; phylum Streptophyta; class Magnoliopsida; order Asparagales; family Orchidaceae; genus Cymbidium; species Cymbidium sinense. The sequence continues at coordinate 87,452,966 of CM038230.1, read as the reverse complement.
GGAATTATCGCTATGCTACAGTGCTTCTCCTTCAACAGCGATCGGGCAGAAGCGGAATTTACGTGCTTCTCCTTCATCACGATCACAGAAGCGAATCTTTGCTACGGTCCTTCTTCTCCACCACGATCGGGCAGAAACCGGACATCGTGCAAACCGTTGGCGGATTCCTCTCCCACCACATGCGACCACTCACTCTCACAAGCATTCTTGAACCGTGAGCCACATCCAAATTGCAGATCCTCTCCCCTAACAGCCTTCTCGTCTCTTCCTCCTTTACACGGAATAATCCTCATCAGCACTGTATTCTCCCACACGCACTCTATATAAGGATGTATTATATACTGTAATCGTTTAGCTAAAGCAATATACAAGATCACCAAGTACTCTACTCCTCTCTCTCTCTCTCTCTCTCTCTCTCTCTCTCTCTCTCTCTCTCTCTCTCTCTCTCTCTTCTCTCTCTCTCTAGCTCTGCTTAAACTGAGGAATTTCTACATGGTATCAGAGCCAGGTTCCGGATAAGAGATGTCAGCTTCCTCTTCCTCCCACTCGGACAGAACGATGGATACACAACAAAGAATTTTCAGCTCACTAACCATACCACCATCCCTGAAATTTCTCATAGGGAATATGAAGTCGGTAAACAACTTACGCATACATCATGGGAGCTCTCAAATCCAAAAGCTATTCAAGGAAATGGCTTCATCGCTTCCTCGAAGGCACCACGTGCCACTCACTACTCCTAGACAACAACAATCAACTCCAACCTAATCCAAACCACAACATATGGCAACTTATTGATCAAAACCTCTCTGCAGCACTCTACTCGACTATTTCACCCTCTATCCTCCCCTATGTTCTCAATCTAGAAACCTGCTCGGACATTTGGTCTACCTTAGCCAAGAGACTGCAATCAGCAAATCGCTCTAAGGTCATTCAACTCAAAAATGAGCTTCACCACATATCCCTTAGAGACAAACCGATGATCAAGTACCTCGCAGAAAACAAAAAATCTCGATAGATCAAATCTTGGGATCCTTGGATCCCAAGACATCATTCTATATACACTCAGCGAGCGCCACCAACTTATCACGCATTCAAAAAAATTTATACGCTGAGAACCCAATCAGCGTTGACGCGACCTCTACTCTCTCCTCTGCGGAAGAACTCAACATCTCTACCGACCACCGACAAAGAACTTACCCCATCCATCACCTCTCCAAGCAGCAGGGGCCATGGCGACCTCACTACAAACCCCACGGCAGAACTCAAAATCAACATCCCTCTCAAACAGATGTGGGACGGACAAAAAGCCGGATAAACTATAATAACACCGAATCTCCTCGCTGTCAAATATGCAACAAGGTAGGACACTCGGCTCGAACATGCTGGCACCGAGCAGACACCACAAACTACCCCTCCAAACCTCCCTCAGCGCTTCAAGCCAACCTCACATCTCCTCCCTCCGAATGGATATTGGACTCTGGAGCATCCTCCCATCTCACCAACAACCTGGACAAACTCCACAATCCAACCGACTATTCGTAATCAATCCACCGTTGAATGGCCAATCAACACCCATTCTACATCATGGCCACGGCATCCTCCCACACCTACTGTAAGCTTCTTCTCAAACATATTTTTCACGCACCATTTATCTCACAACCTTCTATTCAGATCACATCTTGCAAAAGATAATAATTTCTATCATCTTTAACGCCAATGATGTTCATATCAAGGATCGGACAACACATCAGACCTACTAATGGGCCGCCAGATAACGGACTCTACTCCCTCCCCAACACCACAGCAATCCAAGCACTCCATTCCGACCGAACATCCTCCAACCTATGGCATCAACGGCTCGGTCACCCATACAAGGACACGCTCCGACTCGTCGCGCTGCAAAACAAGCATCTTCACATACAACCAACCTCATCTCTCTGTCATGTTTGTATTCAGTCAAAGAGTCATAAACTTGTTTTCCCTAAATCCAATAGTAAAGCTAAACATCCATTCGATCTTATTCACTCGATGTATGGGACCATCCCCAACTATTTCAATACAAGGCTACAAATATTATGTTATTTTCATTGATGATTACTCTCGATTTACATGGATGTTTCCTCTAACCCACAAATACGAAGTAGCCTCCAAATTCCAACAACTACATAAAATGGTACGTATACACTTCTCCAAATCAATTAAAACACTCAGACGGAGGCGAATTTCTATCCAATACATTTCATACTTATCTCAACAACCATGGTATTATTCATCAACGTAGTTGCCCCTATACACCCGAACAAAACGGCGTGGCCGAAAGGAAACATTGACACATCATTGAACTGACGCGAACCCTACTCCACACGGCTAACCTCCCACCACAATTCTGGACAGACGCCGCCCTCACCGCCATACACCTCATCAACCGTTACCTAAAAACACTCAACCTTCGCTACCTCATCAACTCTACAAGAAAGTCCCAACTACTTTTCACCTCAAAGTGTTGGATCAACTCGCTTCTCCATCACCCCAACAACTCCAACAAACTCTCCCTAAAGCACCTTCAGATCTTCCTGCTACTCCTAAACCTACAAAGGCTACAATGTTAAACCTCATACTAATCGGCTCCTGAGACACGCCATTACATTCTAAACACACTTCATATACTCATCCAAACCAACACCACAACCCAAACCACCATCCACACCACCACTACTCCTAACACCCATCCCTTCTCCTTGTCCCAAGCAACATTCAACACACCAACCAACCAAACCATCCACCACTACTCAAACAACCGAAGCCTCTCCAAACCCACAACCAACCGAAATGGGCATCACACCTCCAGCTCCATCATCCATACACCCAATGAAAACTAGACTTCAGACAGGTCATTGGAAACCAAAAGTCATCCTTGATCTCCTACATCAGCATACCACCACAGAACCCACCTGCTATACCCAAGCCGTAAAACACGCTGCATGGAGGAAAGCCATGTCCGAAGAATTTCTAGCACTCCAACAACAAGCAACTTGGACATTAGTCCCACCACCAGCCAATAATACAATCATAGGTTGCAAATGGACATACAAAATCAAACACCACTCTGACGGATCCATAGCTCGCTACAAAGCCCGTCTAGTGGCACAAGGGTTCAAGCAAGAATATGGGATTCACTATTTCGAAACTTTCAGTCCAGTCGCCAAAATGCCCACCATTCGCTCCCTACTACAATCGACTCCATCATCGTGGTCGCCAGTTAGACGTTTCCAACGCTTTTCTCCACGGCTCCTCCAGACACAATATACATGACTCAACCACCGTGTTTTTCTGACAACCAACTCCCAAATCATGTTTACTTGTTATCTATGGACTCAAGCAATCCCGCAATGGTACTCCACCTTCACGAGCACCTCAAAGTAGTTTCACCACCGATACACCCCGCCTCTTCCTCCTTACATCCAACAACAACCGCATACCACTCCTTTACGTGGATGACATACTCAAAGTTCCGATCCTCAAACTATTTCTATTCTCCAACACCTCAAATTGCCACAACCTAAAAGATCGGGCCTCGTTCCACCTTTCTCGAATTCACATACACCAAACTAACAACAAACTTCTTCTCACCCAAACTCATATCACTCAGATCTGAATACCATGGCATGACAAGTTGCAAACCCGCCTGATCCTATCTCCAACCGAAGTCAGACTCACATTAATGTTGACTCGATCCTCCGAGTGACGATGGGATCCCTCCAATACCTCACCATAACCCGACCGGATATTACTCTAGCCGTCAATCACCTATGCCAACATATGCACAACCCACTCACAACACACACTCAATCACTCAAACGGGTCCTACGCTACCTGCAAGGCACATCCGATCATGGTCTACCCATAACACAAGGCGATCTCAACCTTCGCATACTCGATTGGGTGAAACCCAATGCATCGACGCTCCACCACCGGATTCTGCGTCTTCCTTGGCTCAACTCTCATATCCTGGAAAGTTCGTAAATGACCACCGTAGTTCCTCCACCACCGGCAGTATCGAGCCCTAGCCGCCGCCACATAATGGCTCAGCTCAAGATTCAACCGCTTCAAATTCCAAATACACCATTATCTCATGACAACACCTTAAATGGCAATCGCAAATCCCATCCTTCATGCGAGAAATATAGATGTTTCATACACCATCATATCATTATCAAATCATCCACTAAAAATCCAAAACCAAACATATCGTTTGACAGGGACGCTGAGCGATATGATTCCCCTTCATCCCGACGATAAAGAATGGAATTATCGCTATGCTACAGTGCTTCTCCTTCAACACGATCAGACAGCAAACGAAATTTACGCTACAGTGCTTCTCCTTCATCACGATCAAACAACAAACGGAATACTGCTACAGTCCTTCTTTTCCACCACGATCAGACAGGAAACCGGACATCACGTGCAAAACCGCTTGTGATTCTTCCCTAATACCACATGTACCACTCACTCTCACTTTATGAACCGTGAGCTACATGTACCGCAGATCCTCTCATTTTCGTCTTCCTCACTCACGACGGAATAATCCTCACCAAGACTCAGATTCTCCCTGTATAATCAACTCTATATAAGGATGTATTATATACTGTAATCGTTTAGCTAAAGCAATATACAAGATCACCAAGCTACTCTACTCCTCTCTCTCTCTCTCTCTCTCTCTCTCTCTCTCTCTCGCTCTCACCTTCTCTCTCTAGCTCTCGCAAGCTTACCGAGAAGGAATTTCTACAATATCAAATAATTTTAATTTCAAGAAAGTAATAAATGATGAATAAATATTTTATAAATTTGTGATAAAATAATAAACTATCAATATGCTTGTATAAAATAAAAAAAATAATTATCGAAAATGTGAAATAAATATTTTTATGCATATAATAATTTTATAGATAAAATACAAAATATACAAGATATTGGTTATCAAATATATGATAATAAATAAATATTTTTAAAATAAATTATATACAAAACGCGGCAAGGCTTAATTGTTGGGACTTTTTCTCCCTGCCTTATGGTTACTCTAGCTTAATCTATTCTTATATATTTAATATTTAAATTATATATATATATATATATATATATATATATATATATATATATATATATATATATATATATATATATATACACATATATATAATTTTAATCAAATAAAAATAATAATATTATTATTTTTTTGAAAATAAAAGTATTTTTTAATGTTTAAATAAAATATTAAAAATATAAATTTTAAATATATAAATGCCTAAAATATGTGGTGTTCATATAAATCCTTTTTTTATTTATAGCTTAATTTGCTCTATATTTTAAAACTTTTAAGATAATTAATTTATTAAGACAGGGATATTTGGTTGACAAAAAAAAAGGAATGCAATTTAATCCTTTTTTAGTGAAAAATAAAATCATCATATTTGGTTGGCAGAGAAAAAGTATAAGATAAAATCTATTATATTTCTTTTCATCATGTAATTCAAATTCAGTTTAAAATTTTTTTTGAGCGATTGCTTATCACCACCGCTAATCCTAGCTGGCTATCATTGCGGGACGCAGTCTGCGACTATTATGCAATTAACTATCACCATCACTATTAGTTGTCATCGATTATTATGCAACTGGTTGTCGGGCCCTGTGACCACCACCACCGCAGCCCACAACTCCTTATCACTGTAGATCACTTTTGAGATTTATATTACTTATACTTTGATTTCAATCAAATACCAAAAATTAAATTCTTAAAATTGATTCATATTTATATTCATCTAAATAATCATAAATTATTTCAAATTCACTAAATATTTTTATAGTAAATATTTTTTACATTATATTTATTTTTCAACCAATCAAACAGCCCTTCATAATAATCTTATTAATTTGTTAAATAATAATTGAATCTTTAATCGCATTCAAGTTCCACCGCACCTTAACAGATACCAATCAAACAGCCCTTCATAATAATCTAATTAATTTGTTAAATAATAATTGAATCTTTAATCGCATTCAAGTTCCACAGCACCTATATATATATATATATATATATATATATATATATATATATATATATATATATATATATATATATATATATATATATATATATAATTATGCGGTAGATACACCTAATCGGCGGTAGCGGCGTTTTTCTTTTTTTTGAAAATTTTTAATTATATTTTAAATTTGTTGACATTTTATTAATCTTTATATTCTACATAAATTGCTTTCAAATTTTATTTTATTTATCTTAAAACCATTATATATATTTTTATTTTATATTTATATTAAAATTAAAATTTTCGGGTATAAATATTTTATAATTCAATAATTAAAATTTTAAATGGATATCTATAATAATTTTGTATAAATTTTAAAGTAAAAATATATTTTTAAAATTTTAGATGTTATAAGATTATAAGATTTTTCGTATAAAAATAAATATTTCTAATATCTTAATTATTATCCTAAAAAAATTAATTAAATTTTAAACCCTAAACTATAATTTTATAATCTGAGGGATTTAAAGAAGGATATTTCTTTAATGGGATGTGAATATCATTTGGCAGAGATAAAATTTTTTTTCTGACATTCAAAATACAATTCTATTAAAGATTAATATCAATCTTTCTTGATGACCATTGAGTCTTTATAGATTATCTTTGTCCATAATATTTGATGACACTTACTATCGATCTATCTAAAGTGATGGCTAGATCACTATAATAAAGAGGGTTGGCATCCGAGTTTATGTAAATTAATGCATTTTTCCATGGAGATTGATGTAGCCCGCCTGCAGTAAAATATAAAATCCCCCACCTCAACTCATGCAAGAAAAGAACTAACACAACAAATCATATTGCTTACTTCAAATCATCTATCTTCTTGCTAAATATTAATAATGCGCTAAGATATGCATATTATTCTTCACCACCTTTGAAGAGCAGCCATTCCCATGGTTGCTTCCATTGTCAAAACTTTTGAGGTAATTTATCACACAATTCACCAACGAACAAATAAATATTTTAATCTCTTCCGACTCTTTTAGTGTCTGGTTGGGACAACAGCAATGGTATAAAAATATAGTGAAGAAGTTACTGTTTAAAAAACTATGGTGGATATTTTAATTTTCTTTTATTTTAAAAAAATATGATCATAATATTTTGATAGCTATCGTACTATGCTAGATTAGATTAGAAAAGATAATTTTTCTCATAAAAAATTCTTTAAAATACGACCATAATACATCTTTCTAAATGACACCTTACACGCACACAATGCCTTGAAGGATTATTCAAATATGTCCTCAATTATAAGTAGTCGAGAATTCTATTCAAAATATTGGAACTTGCTAACAATTGCATCCACACAAAAATAACATTCTACATTGGCATATTAGGAACCAAACATTTGAAGGTGTTGAATACTTTGTGACAAGTTAATAATAGTCAAAACTCATCACAATAACTATCAATGGAAATATTACAATCAACAACTCATGCACATTAATTTGTTGGTTCATCAATTATCTCCTAATAGACATAAGCCATTAATTGTTAATAAATAATATATATATATATATATATATATATATATATATATATATATATATATATATATATATATATATATATATATATATAAATTAAAAATTTTCATTTTGACATAATGTTAATAAAAATAATAATTATATAAAATATAAAAACTCATAATAATGTATGTAGTTAAAAATACAATTAATTATTTTTAAACCTAAAAAATAGGGGAATTTATATACATACCAACCAAAATTCTATATATTTCATCTTTCACACCTAAAAATCTCTAGCATATCATTATACTACTAACGTTTCTCAACTCTATTACACAATGGAGACCGCTCTTGCCAATGTTTTCCCTGATCTCAAAAACCTTCTCTGTCATGGCTACATAACCCCATGGATACTTCATCATTCTCACAGCGCCCCTGTAGTTTGTAATAACCCATGAAACCCTTTATGAGAGACATGAAACCCTTCACACTTCACAGCCCCCACCAAAAAACAAAAAGTGAATATATCTCTCTCTGACATATCCAATAAGCGATGACAAGGGAATTGAAGAACTGTTGCTACATCAAAGAGATGAAAAATCAAGGTAGAGGCTTACAACAATGGAAACAAAGTTATTTCTGTGTAATTACAATTTTTAGGCTATTGAAGTAGTTCATAGGGTTGGGGAGCTACAACGGGAGATAGAGCCTCACAACAATAGTTCATAGGGTTGGGGAGCTACAACGGGAGATAGAGCCTCACAACAATAGTGACAAAGTTGTTTCTCTGCTGTACTTCTTACAAGTTTTTGTTCATCGAAGTAGTTCTTAGGGTTAGGGAGCTGCATCGGAGAAGGTTCACAGGATCAGGGAGAATGGTAGCAGAAGCTTTCTCTGTGTAGTTTAATGGAGCTGACAGAATGACGTTGGTTGTATTGGAACAGTAGTTGTAGTTCTAATCTATTTGAGACTTTTATGTGATATGTGTGTAAATAAAATATTTTTGGTGTTAAAAACATTATTAAGAAAATTTTGAATTGTTTGTTTGTAAATCTCTAAAAAATTAGCTTTTATATAACGATTTTGTGTATCTTTATCAATTTTATAACAAAATATATTTATTATTTGTATATCTTTATCAATTTTATTTAAATAAGTTTTTAAAATCAATGTAAGAAATATGTGTTTATATTGTATGAAAAAATACAGTGGTTTTAACATACATAGCACTTAAGAACTTTTTTATTTACGTATCTTATACATACATAAACTCTATTATTTACTTGTATAGCATCAAATTATATTTATCACTTGAAAATAAATACTATTAACTTCAACGTTAATTAGACGTGTGAATCCTAACAGCCTCTTTATATATTGAAAGTAAATCTATTTTGTTGGGATTCTCATTCAGTTGAGTTTTTTGTTGTTGTGTGAGATCATAGAGTATGATCAAAAAATTAGTTAGAGTATTTAAGAGCATACATGAAATAAATGAAACCAAAATAAAAAAAACAATCACATAGAAGATATTATATTTAACTTGGAAAAACATGAGAACGTGAAAAACCAAGAATCCACACCATTAAGAAGTCCACTATAAGAGAAAAGTCGAGGATAATAATATATATTACATATATCTAGAGCCTCTCCACACTTCAGTCTCTAGAGGGCACTCACTTCACTCTCACACACCATAAAATTTGACAAAAGATACAGAAATACTATAGAAAATTTATCTAAATATGAAGTCTCCTGGCTCGTAACATTGCGATGCCACGACCTTAGCACATAGGAGCTTGTGTCGCTATACTCCAAGCTTTTTTGCAAGGGTTTAAGCGCCGTGGTGTTGCTCTGTAGTACCGAGGCAGTGACCTCTATCATTCTGCCTTGGTACCCTGATCTCAACGTCACAATGTTGCCTCATCCAAAGACTATCCTCTCTCTCTCTCTCATGCAAATCTAGCATCACGACGCTATCCTTCTAGCACCGAGGCATTACCCTCTTTTTTTTTGAAGCCAAGATCTCCTGCGCTAGCATCGAGACACTATACACTAGAAGACAATTTCTTTGGGGGCTCTGCCCCTTGTTGACTCTAAGTGAGCTCACTATTAAGTTCGACCGATGCGAATGATAGGAGGTAAGTTGATAGTACATCTCATATTTATTAATAAAATCAAGCTCTATAAAACAATAGTTTTTGTGTTCACTTTAATTTATATATTCACTTTATGTTATACTAACTGAGTTTCTTTATAGTTATATAACTTTTGTGAATGAATTTAATATATGATATGAATGAACACATTTTTAAAACTTTTAAATTTGATGGATATTCGGCATAAGTAAACAATTAAATGCACATCTAATATAACTAAATAGCTACAATTAATAAATCTTCATTTTTTTATGGCACTTTTATCAGGCTTCTAAATTAACATTTATTCATTTTATGCCAAATTTTAATATGTTATAATATACAATTTATTGTTATTTTTTGAAATATTTTATTTTTATACGTAATGCTAATCCCCACTATAAATAAATGATAATAGAGACAATTATCGCTTGTGGAAAAAATTAGATTAAACATTCTTTCAGTTTTAGTAAATATGAAATGATGCCATTGATTGAAACTATAAAATAGAGACAAAAAAGAATTAGTAAATGTAAAAAATTAAGAGTTTGTCACAAAATTTACGACTTACTCTCCCCCATAACAACCACCTAGAAGCATCCTTGCTTAGATGTGTTTGACAATCATATACTCCAATCTATTTTGACGATCACTGAACCTTTATAGTTTTTTCGTGGCCATAGTATCCAATGAAGGCTACTATCCAAAGTGGTTGAGAGATCAGAACGATAAAGAGGGCTATGCCAATTAATCCCTTCCAAGAGATTGATGTGGCTCAACCTCAACATAATTTTAAATCTCCCACAACTCATGCTCATCAAATCATTAAATATTTGATAAATATATATATATATATATATATATATATATATATATATATATATATATATATATATATATATATATATATATATATATATTATAACAGCACATGCAAGCATGTAATTTTATTTTTTTATTTAGAAAGTTTTTAGCAAGTTTAGTGTATTCCAAAATTATTTTAAAATTATAACAATTAATTTAAAAAGAATAAATTTTTTGTTTTAGTTATTTTAAATTTATTTTAAATAATTTAAATAATAAAATTTGAAGATATTTCTTAGCTCATTTATTACCTCATTAAAATTTTCAAGATTTGATTAGCAATTTGCCTAAGATTAATATTTTTATATTAAAAAACCCTTATGCAAAAAAATCAAACTATCCTTGGATTGGCTCAAGGCCATAACAAGCTTTGTATAGGTCATTCTTACAAAGTATATTTAAAACTTTTTAAAATTAATTAATATAATTTTCTTTTTTTATAATAAATAACTATTCCATTCAATTAATTAATATAATATAATGTCCCAATATCATTAAGAGATTTAAAATTACTTAAACATTCAATCTTAACCTTTTGATTGCAATCACGAGGCTTTCAAAACAGAAGATAATTAATAAAAATTGATACATTTTTTAAATTGATAAAACATATTTTCAAATCTAAGCATCATTTTAAGTGCATATGAATACCTTTTAAATGATTTAAAATTTTTTAATTTATTTAATATTTTGTAATTATTATAATTTGCATAGTAATTTTAAGAGATTATAAATTATATTTTAAAAACAAATCTAAAAGTATTTGAAAATATTTATTTCATATGCATGAGCAAGGGTCCAAAATTGTATGAGCAATGAATATCAAAGAAGTTGATTCTCACAGCGTATTAGATCAAGTAAATGAAATTCAAAATATTTTTCATAATCTAAAAGAACATGACATAAGCATGACGGAAGCATTTATAGTTGCATCAATAATAAAAAAATTATCACAATCATGGAGTCAATTTGCACAAACACTTAGGCTTAATGAAAATAAGATGTCTCTTGACGATCTTATTATTGCACTTAGAATAGAAGAAAAATAAAAAGAAAAAAAAATAAAACTCTCACTAAAATCGAATCTCAAACACATGTCAATCTAACGGAAAAGAGTAATTTTAAATGGAAAAATTTTAAACCATTTAATAAAAAGTCTAAGAAACAAATTTTACACAAGTCTAGCAATAAAAATAAAAAGCATAATGAGATTCAATATTAGGTATGCGGGAGAACCAGCCATCTTATAAAGGCTTGCTATTATTGGAAAAATAAGACATCCAAAGAAAATAATTAGTCCTTTGAGTAAAATCGATCTCAACCACAACTTAATATGATCACTTCCAATGTTAATGATTCTCTTCCTTTGACGTATGTTAGTCCATTATTTAAAATTAATTTTTTCATATTATTCTACTGATTGGTGGATAGATACCGGGGAAATTATACTTGTAAGTTTTGATAATCTTGGTTTTCCTCCTACCAAGATACACCAAGAGGAAGTGTAAGCATGTGTAATGGAGCTTTAGCTAGTGTGGTTGGAGAATGAGATATTGATCTAAAATTATCATCAGGAAAATATTTAAAATTATATTCAGTTTTGTTTATACCGAATATTAGGAGAAATTTAATTAGTGGTTCGCTACATGTTCAACATGGTTATCGTCATGTTTTTGAGACAAACAAGGTTATTATAACCAAAAGTAAATCATTTGTGTGTAAGGGATATTTATGTAATAGTTTATTTAAATTAAATTTATCATTTTCTAGTAATAAAGTATTTTGCTTAAATCCTTCTATTTCATTTAATTATTTCTTCTAACATTAAGATATGTAAACTACAAAACAATTAAAAGAATGATGCATATGAATTTAATATCTAAAAATGATATAAATAAAGATGTGGTGTGAAATTTGCTCTCAAGCAAACCAAATTAAAAAACCATTTAAATCTATCTCTGTTAAGCAAAATGATTTATTAGATCTTATTCATAGTGATGTTTGTGATTTAAATGGTAATTTAACTAGAGGAGGTAAAAGATATTTTATTACCTTTATTGATGAATTTCAAAATTTTGCTATGTTTACTTAATCAGAACTAAAGATGAAGTTTTTGATATATTTAAGAAATATAAATCAGAAGTAGAAAATCAATTAAATAAGAAAAATAAAATTTTAAAATCAAATAGAGGTGGGGAATATATTTCACTCTATTTTTATAATAAACTTTGTAAAGAAAATTGTATTATACAAGTTACTCCTCCATATTCTTCTCAAACTAATGGAGTAGCAGAGCGAAAAAAAATAGAACATTAATTGATACAGTAAATGCAATGCTAATTTCATCAAATTTGTCGAATAATTTATGGGGTGAAGCTTTATTAATAACTTGTTTTATTTTAAATCAGATTCCAAATAAATATTCTAATAAAACACCTTATGAATTTTGGAAAAATAGAAAACCCAATTTGAAGTATTTAAAAGTTTAGGGTTGTTTAGCTAAAATATATATTCGAGAATGTAAAAAGAGAAAATTTGGATCTAAAACTATAGATGGTGTATTCATTAGATATTCTCTTAATAGTCCTACTTATAGATTTCTTATCATTAACTCTGATATTAGTGACATTTCTATTAATACAATTATGAAATCTAGAGATGCTACATTTTTTGAAGATATATTTCCCATGAAAAATAAGATTATAAAATCTATTAATCAAAAAGAATCTTCAATAGAAAATTCTATAATAAATAATGATGATACTATTTTAACTAATAAAAATGAGATAAATATTAGAAAAAGTAAAAGAATTTGAAAAGAAAAAATTTTACGTGATGATTTTTTTAGTCTATTTTAATTGAAATATTTATTTTAGAAAATGTCCTACTACTTTTGATGAAGTTATGAATTCTATAGATGCACCATTTTGGAAAGAAGCTTTAATAATAAAATATATTCTATTATATCAAATAAGATTTGGGTACTTTGTGATTTACATCCAGGTTGTAAAACTATTTGTTGTAAATAGATATTCAAAAAGAAATTAAAATTAGATGTACATATAGATAAATATAAAGCAAGATTAGTAGCCAAAGGATAAACAAAAAAAATGTGGTGTTGACTACTTTGATATTTATTCTCAGGTTGCTAGAATTTCTACAATTCGTTTGCTTTTAGCTTTATCTTCAGTAAATAATCTAGTTATACATCAAATGGATGTAAAAAATGTATTTTTAAATGATGACTTAGATGAAAAAAATTTATATGGATCAACCTGAAGGTTTTATAGTAAAATATCAAGAAAATAAAGTTTGTAAATTAGTGAAATCTTTATATGGATTAAAGCAAGCTCCTAAGCAATAGCATGAAAAGTTTGATAAAGTAGTATTGACATATGAATTTTTGATTAGTGAGTCAGAAAAATGTGTTTATATTAAAGTTGTTGACCATGATTACATCATTTTATGCCTTTATGTTGATGATATTTTAATTTTTTGTACAAATCTTAATATTGTAAATAATATTAAAGAGTTTCTATCAACTCAATTTGATATCAAAGATTTAGGTGAAGCTAATGTAATACTAGGTATAAAGATTTATAGAAATGCAAATAACATTTCTATTATTCAATCACATTATATTCAAAAACTTCTTAAAAAATTTAAATATTAAGATGTGAGTCCTATAGGCACTCCATATAACTTTAGCTTATATGTTATAAATAAATTAAGTGATAGTGCATCACAATTAAAATATTCTCAAAAAATTGATGCATCTAGCAAATTATTCTTGACCTGATATTACTTATGCTTTAGGAAAATTGAATAGATATGCTAGTAATCCTAGTGAAACTCATTGGAAAGCATTAGAAAGAATTTTCAAATATTTAAAAAGTAAAATAAACTATTGCATTCATTATAGTGATTTTTCTATAGTGCTAGAAGGATATTGTGATGTTAGTTGGATTGCCGATACTAGTGAAACAAAAGCCACCAGTGGTTATGCTTTCATATTTGTGGTGATGCAATATCATGAAAATCTACTAAACAAACATTAATCTCTAGATCTACTTTGGAAGCATAATTTATAACACTTGATATTGCTACTTCTGAAGCTAAGTGGCTTAAAAGTTTATTATTTTGTTTACCTTGTATTAAAAAACTTATATCTACTATTTTAATAAATGATGACCAAGCCGCTATAGTAAAAGCAAAAAGTGAAAAATGCAATGGTAAAAAAAACTTCATTTTAGAATAAGACATGATTCTTTATATGAATTATATAAAAGAGGTGTTGTTACTTACCATTTTATTTGCTCTAAGAAACATATTGCAGATCCATTGACGAAAGGGCTTGCAATGACTTCTATATTGAGATCATTAGAAGGGATGGGGTTAAAATAGTCATCACAGTGGAAACCTAACCTTCAGATTGGAAACACCATGATAGAAGGTTCAATGACGTAAAAACGAAGATAATCGAATGACTTGTAAAAGCTCAATTTTAAATATTATGAATATCATCCTTATATATATTTGTGCTAAATTGCTATGAAAATAAGGTTGAGCAATAGCTCTTGATGAGATCAATGGAAAAATTTTGTGAGATATTATATTTGCAGTGTATCTTGGAGATCTCACCTATATAAGGGTTGCAGTAATAGGCTGTTGCAATGAGATCTTGTTAAGATCCTAAAATACTTATGAATTGAGATGAAAGCGCATGGCCTTTAAAGCACCCCCTTGAGTAGAACTCATAGCGTTTCTCATATCATGTGTATACTAAATGATACAATAATTTATATACTTAGTTCAAAACTTCGGTTACTATGGTATTTATTATTGTTATATTTTGATTATACTAAATGAAAGTTCAAACCTGGAAGGTACTTTCATCGAATGCATGATTAAAGTTGTCCAAAATAAAAATTTTGATTATTGATCTCTTATTTTATTCACCTCAGGTTTATTTATAAATATTTTTTTTATTGGAGAGGGAATTGAATATATATATATATATATATATATATATATATATATATATATATATATATATATATATATATATATATATATATATATATATATATATATATATATATATATATATTATATTATAACTTATAATGCTATAATAACATTATTCTTAATGTTATTATTCTAACGATATTATAATAAAAATATTAATTATGTAACTTATAACATAAATTAGATAAATACAAATAAATTAATTCATAACTTAAAATAATAGCTAGTAATGGCTATAAATCATTATTAGATTATTTAATATTTGGCTCTCATCTTTCACCTATAAAATAGATAATTATGTGAGCTTGAATGGTATAACAAAATCTGAATATTCCCTCTTTCTTTCTCCATTCATAATTTTTCTTATCATTCTCTTAATTTTATTTTTGAGCAACAAGAGACACATGATTAGTTTAAAGTTTTGCCAATCAGTCGTGGTGCACGTGTGATCAAGGCAAGGGAACTAGTTGTATCTCACGAGTAAAAAAGAGAGCCGTAAATTAGTGCACCGAAGGCTTGATCTACTCTAAGGATAGTGTCATTGGAACACCTCCCTCCCAATCTATTTTGATCTCATTATTTTTATTTTTATTTGCATAGTTGTGTTAAATTTATTTCTTTATAGTTCTAACAGTTGATGGGGAAGAATAAAACCTATTCCAATTGCCTTTGGGGAAACCTTCTTTAGTGCCAATTTATGCTTGGTATGGTTTTGTAAAAAGAAATATTTCTCATTTTTATGTAGAAAATATTCATAGATTGCTTTAAAATATTAATTAAAAACAAGAAATATTTTTTTACTTTCTTTTTAAGATTAAAAATAGAAAATGCATTTTTAGGAATGATGTCATCACAAATAGAATATGTTTCAATTATGGAACTTTGAGGTATAATCTCAATATTTGTTAACTATTTAGTGGACCCTTATGTATGCTTAAACGACTATTTGGTTGGTTAAAAAGGAATACTATGTAATAGAATTTATGTAAAAGGAATATATTGTATTTGAAAATATGTTATAGTTGTTTGGATGGATATAAATTAAATTCAAGAATTTATTTATTTTTTGTTTGGTTTGAGTAAAGTAAAAATAATGTAAAATTAGTGACGGGTGGTGGCAGTGGGCGACAACAAGTGAATGCAACTGACGATGACGAAGGTGGCGGCGTGGTCGCTGACGGCCAACGACGAGGTGGCAAGCAACCGATGACGCGGTGGTGGTCGATAGCTGTCATCCTCACTTTATATCGACCGATATAAAGTAAAATCGCCTAAATCGATGAAATTCTTTTTCACTAGATTTGAACTAAATAGTGAAAAGGAATGCATTGAAATTTTACATTGCATTTCTTTTTCACTCATCGAAACATTAATATTTTATTTTTCACTAAAAAAGGAATGCTTTTCACCCAAAAAGGAATGCTTTTCACCCAACCAAATAGCCCCAAAGTCTCTTATTATGATGTTTTTCAAAAAGATAATCATATGTGAACTCTTATAAAACTTGTCAATTGATAGTAGGAATTTGAGTGGTGAACTATTATCTAGTGATATAGGCACTTGTCAGACATGGACATGATCACTTCTCCAATTCCTTTTATGAAGCCTCAAGAGGTTTCTTTAGTAATGTGAAGAATAAGATCTATAGGATATGAAATATCCTTAAAGGATGGAGTAAATCTTGTAATTTTAGCTAGCTTTTCAACTATGAAAAGCATGTAATATATTAATATGGCTAACTACTTTGGAAAAACTAGAATGTCTAAAACTGAGGAAGACGATTGATATTTTTATTATTCAATCTTCTACTATATGTTTGATACTTAAAATTTTTTTCTACCTTAGCACAAAAAAGTAGATAATCATATACACGTCAATCAACTAATTAAAATTAAACATAAAGTTGTAAGCTTTACATTGAAAGAGCCTTTAGTAAGACATTGACCTTGGTGCAGCCTAACCTTATGTTAAACTAAGAAACTTTTATCTTGCACTCTAAATATTTGTATCAATTTTAATTACTAGGAATTTGTTGAACTTTCATGTATTATAACTATATTTAAATGATGAAATTTTGAGTCTAAGTTAGTCAATTAATTTAATCACTACCACTCCTATTTATTTGTATTTATTTTTATGTCTAATTTGAGTCAACACCCTAGTTGATTGAGCAATCTAGCCTACACATTTAGAATTGACTTGACTTGTACTTATAATAAGTTGGTCATTATTATCAGGTGAGAATTTATTTGAGAATGAAAGTTTAGCCATGATATGTTGATTTCATATAATTATTTAGGAACATAAATAACCTAAAGTATGTCACCCTAATACATTTTTTTTAAAATATAATCAATTAATCTTTATTTTTGAGCAAATAATATTTTTAAATATTTTTAGGCTTTAAAAATTACTTTAGTTTTTATTTTAAAATTAAATATTAGTTTTAAAAAATTAAGTTTTAAATTTAGTAAGTTAACTTGATAGCTCTATCATAATCATACAAGTTTACCATTTACCATACTTTGATCTCAAATACACTAGGTACTATTATAGGCATAATAATAGGTACTTGTTTTGTTTGCTAATGTTTGGTAGATTGATTGTAATTTGCATTAATTGATTTTATTTTTGCACTAGAATAAAAAATAAGTATTTCTACAGGAACTATAAATGAAATGCAAAAAGGCATAATAGCTACTTGGCATAATAAAGTATTTTTCTTTAATTTTAATTAGTTATTAACCTACTTTACTGTTAAGAAGAATATTATGTATAATAATCAATATTTCCCTATATATTTGTCTTCTTAAATATACTTCTTAAATAATCAATAAGCAAAGGCATCCACTAATATTTTTCTATTTCTTATTTTTATTTTTGGTTGGAGTGTATTTATAGATCCAATTGCACTCAATTTTTCTCTTATTTGTCATTTTTCAATTTATGTTATAAATAATTTGTAGAACGCACTTTTTTTTTCTTATTTTTAATGGAGTTATTGATTTAAATCATGCTTTCAATAAGCTCTAAAAGAATTTTTTGTGTTAGATATTCATAACATCAATCAAATAATAATTTTCTTGTTAGATATTCACTAATTATAAGTCTTATTTCTATTGATAGTAGTTAAATACTTGTATGGAAATATGCTTAGGTAGTGGCCTCCTTAGTAAGTCGAGCTAGATAGTGTGACTTGCATAATTACATTATTATATCCTCTCTTTATAATCATTTTCTTACACTACATGACTTTTATGTTGCTTCATTTACTTTAGATCACAAGATTTCTTTAAGCAATGCAATTCATGATAGAGAACTTTTGCTTGAATTGGGTCTACTATTGTCTCAACTATGTAACATGAATTGATGACATGAGATAAAAGGTAGACAAATCTTAATCAAATGCTATATATGTTTTCTAAAATCCTTCTCACTACTTGACAATCTCAATAAAATCAAGAAGTATGATTTCTACACAAAAGTTTGGGGGATATAAGCTATCACCCTCTACTACTATAATATAATCAATATCAATAAAATCTTCAATAAGATGCATAGGCATTGCTAGTGACAAAGAATAGAATAATGCTAATCTCTTCCAATCTACATACTCCTATTAGAATATTTTCTACAAAAAGAATAAGAAAATGTAGTCAAGAGCATAAGCTAGATATACCATTCCACATCATTTAAAACACAAATTTGAGCTAACTTCATGTCAACTTCTAGAAAGGGTAAAATTACCATAGAGAAAAATCTTCTTAGTTGATTGCTTTGAGAGGTTGTTGATGTTGGCATCTTGGAAGTGGTCGCACTATATAAATTAATTTAAATTATGATTTTTCATAATATAAATTTTATGACTATTATTTTTAGATGAACGTGTATTAATGTCTTAAAATAAGGAGTAGTTGATATGTTATTAAAAATTTATCTAATTAAACATGAATTTTTTAATATAATTCTCAAGTCTAAAAATGTTTAATATGAGAATATGAAACTTCTAAATTAGACATGGGACCTTCACAAATATATTTTAAAAAACTATAATTAAAATAAATATTGTAATGAGATGAACTCTATAATATCAAAAGTGGTTTAATCTAATCCAAATAGACCCTAATTAGCCATTTAAAATATATAGATGTAAATTTTATAAAATCATTTGGCATATCAAATAATCTCTGAATCTTACATGCCTATGCTCTAAAAAATCATCTTGATAAGACAAATTTGATGAACCAAAGAGCTATCTTTTTTAAAATCATTAAAAAGTTAAGATGTATACAAATTATTATATAATCAAGAAATTAAGATGGACAATCAAAAATAATATTATGATTTTTTAGTTAACATGACTAGGATGTTTCCCATCATAGATTTATAAACTAATTCAATTTCTATATTGTGGTGTTTATTTTCGATATCTCAGTATATGGGGGACACCACATTCAGAGTGTACTTATTGAGGTGATTATGACATTAAGAAATAGTGCACTATCTCGAAAGATAGAAATCACTACCCTATAATGGACCTAATCACCTTAATAAGGACTCCTAAGGCATGATGGGTCTTCGAATATGCCAAAGATTTTTCCCCTACTTTACATGGATGAATAAAGCAGGATTTATTTAAACTAGGTTTTAAAGTTTCCTATGGGGGCAAGCCCCCTCTGACATTTATTTTTAAATATATAAATATGGGGGAACACCACATAGTTCTGAGAGTGTACTTATTAAGATGATTGGGTATGACATCAAGGAATAGTGCACTATCTTGAAAGATAGAAATCACTACCATATGATGGACCTAATCACGTAATAAGGACTCCAAAGGTATGATGAGCCTTCGATGTATTAGAGATTTTTCCCCTACTTTACATAGATGAATAAAGTATGGTTTATTTAAAGTGGTTCTATGGGGCAAGCCCCTCATAATTAATTAAATCTAAGGAAGGTGAGTTTCTTAGGAATACTCTCGATTAAAGTAGATAATTATTGTCTCCAAAGATTTCAAAGATAGGACTATCAATAAATTGGCTATGTTTGGAAAATCAAGTGAGATGGATCAAAAGGAGAGACTTATTATCGAAGCCAAAAGAAGATGAGTAGGGAGTGCTCATGATACTAGGAAACCTAGTGAGCATTCCAAACTATCTTATAGTTGAGCTTTATATATTTGAAATTGAAGATAATTATATGTTTGAGTTAAAATTTTATTAGAAAATTAGGACTTATAATCCCACAATACAAGATTATGAAAATACCTAAGAGGTGAGGATTTATGCTTGTAGCCCGAGGGGAAACAGCAACCTCGGATCTTAAATCTAAGAAGCTTTAGCGAGGGCCAGAGCAAGTCCTAAATCTAAGGTGAAAAATAGGTATATTGTTTACCTCTATAAGATAGCGAAAACCACCCGACTGTTGGACTTATAACCGCCTAGAGTGTTAGCCAGCTAACTCTTACATTTTAAAACCATGTGGTCAATTCATATATTTTACAAGATGGCTAAGTTATTATTATTATTTAGAAAGAAACTAAAGTTCTTAAACCCCCTCCCTGAGAGACTAGAGAATGAGTCGTATGAATAATGACTTAGTATAATGCAAAATTTATCAAATTTTATTTGATTTTGGACTCTTCATTTTGATAAAGGCTATAGGATTTTATATTCCTAAATGCATGATGAAATAGGATTATTGGCTAAATCATAGAGAAAGAGATATTTTCCACTACAAGAGAGACCCTCAAAGGTCAAGTCTTCCCCTATCGTGCAAGGATGAAAACACTCTCTTAGTAAGAATAAAATAAGATGATATGCATGATATTAAGCATGCAATATTCAGCTAAGGGGTTGCTAAATTTTTTAATTATCTTGATTTAATACCTAGGCTTTAAATGTGGTTATGAGTTGTTTAGAAAATTAGTTATGAGTTGTAGTTGGGGTAGAAAAATTAATTTTTTTCCTAAGAGCCTAATCGAATCTAGGCTACACATTAAATCATCGTACATGAAGAAACTAAAAAAATACATGCCATTTCTATTGCACATATGTAAACAAAACATCAAACAATTTATAAACTTAATGCAAAAGAATAATAAGTGTCTGCACCAGCATAACTTGAAAGATAAATGGGTAGCCGAGCTCTACCCTTATACAACCTGGTATATGAAAGAATAATTACAAATTATAAATTATAAGTGTTATGGATGCTTCCTTCATTTTCTCATTTAATTTACTTCATTTGAATTGCTAGGCTTCTAGGCATAACATGGCACCCTAGGGCTAAACCTTCTGGCCAATGTTCATCCTTAACTCCCATAACACTTAGCCAAATTTCTAATGCAAAATTACATCAAAAATAAAGAAAGTAAATCTAACTACACCTGTAAGACAAGTATTAGCTAAACACACCATACAACTCAAGCAGTTATATGAATAATTTGGACTTAGTACCCTGCACATGGGTAACCAAGTCCACCTGTCCTAATTTAGATTATGCTTAGGGGTTAAGCAATCTATAAAAGAGAGTATTTATATTTATTTTAAGCACCCCTTAAGCACAATCTCCTACAAAAAAATATGATTAGGCTAATCACGGCCTAACATCCAGTCTCCAAAATATACACCCTAACATCTAGTCTACAACAATACATCACAAAACAAGCATACATCAAACCATGCACTGCCCCAATATAAAGTTAGAAATAGTGACTTAATCTAATGTTTGTGTATTAAGGCTTGTGTGGCATATCCTAACTAGGCTTTGTTGTAATTTTCTTAGTGTGAAGGGCATTTAATTATAAAGGTTGATTTCACTTTAAGTGGCTTAATGAATTTGTAAAATTTTACTTAATGTTTTCTTTTGTTTCATTTGACCTACACTTAACAACTAAATATAATAAAGAGAAGAAAAGAGAGGATCACTCTCTTTCATCCCTATCTTAAGTCACATCTAAAGCAAATTAATTAATCAATTCTCTTTAGTGAATGACTTATTACATATTTTAATTAAGCTTAAGTTTAGGTTCACTTTAAATAATCTCATTCAATAAGAAAGGCATCTTAAGATTAATTGGAATTAATTACTATCACATAACACATGTTGGTTCATTTCTTTCCATCATATATATATTATGCATATGATTAAGTCCTAAACATACTATACATGCAATTTATATCTTAGCATATTTAAATGATGAATGTAAGCAAATGTACTTAGAATTGATGCTTCATTTGGTTGAATCATTTTGTCATATTAATTTAAAGCTCTATCTAAATTCTTATGCAAAATCATTAGAAAAGAACTTGAAATCATATGATTAATCGATCCAACCATTTAAACAAAATATGAATGCATGTCATTTTAATAGAAAGAGGGTTCATTTATTAGCTAGCACACATTCAAATATATGAAAGTTTTAACATATACATCACCATTATTTTGAAAACTATTTAGAATTTTAATACTTAATAACCACATATTTTAATGTCAAACTAATATGTAAATTTAACACAAAGAAAATCATTTATTTTTAATTAATTTTTTTTTGAAGAAATGGAAGCATGAATCAAGTGACATACAACACTTTAATATGATTAGAAAGAAATAAAGAAACACAAGCATGCAATTTCATTCATTCTAACTAATTTCTAAGGATAATCACATTAAATAAGCTTATTTAAAATAAACCAAAGTTTCTTAAAGCCATTTTTAATTTCATATTTGATTTGGTTTAAGGGATGTGAAAGAAGTTTGCTATTCCTAGTCCCATTCCCCATGTGTGAGTCAATTTGATTTAATGAAAGACAAGTAAATTAATTTTATGGCTTAATTAGGTTGAGGTATGAATTAAATCAATTAATTAAACCCTTACTTATATCACATTAAGTTAATAAACTAATTAATAATGAGCCAACATGATATGCAACCACATGAAAAGTAAATTAGTAATAGTCCTAAGGAATGAAAAGGGCCTAATGCAATTGGCTCATGATTAGTAGTTAATTAGGCTTAAGAGATTTAATTAATTATTTTTATGATTTTCTCACACATGTAAGCTAACATAATTTCATTAAATTTATTTAGACTACTAAACATCTAAAGAGCTACCCAAGGTTGATTAATCAAAGTTAGGAATGAATGAATTTTAAATTAATTTAATTAAGCCCTTAATAGGTTAATTAAATCATTTGATTATATCTTTTAATTAGGATAATAAAATTAACTTAAGGAAAGAGATCAAGGAAGAGGCCTCAATCCTAATCCCTAAGTCATTTCAAACAATCAATTAGGCTCTGAAATAATTAGATTCCCTTTTCTTTTAATTGATTAATTAAGTGGCTAATTAATTACTTAAGCTTTAATTAATTTAAAACAAATGAAGTGGCTTAATGAAATGGTCATAAGAAATAATCCCAAACTATTTCCCTAAGACTTTTCACTATTAAGAGATGGAAAAATGCTTAATTAATTAATTAATCCACTATTCATTTGCTTAATTATCATTAATTAAGGTAGGAGCGTAATTAAGGCTTAATCAATTAATTTCCATAATCAACTATCCAATAAATCCCAAGAAACATAGAGGAGGTAGAGGTCATCTCCTTGAACATCTCTAGAAAGTTTGAGATTAATTGGATAATTAATCAAATAGTAATTAGGCTAATAAAATTTTTCATTAACCTTTAATGAAGTAAAAATTACTATTTAAAATTAATTAATAATAATTTTAATGGATTCCTCTCTAAAATATCTTTAAAATGAGCCCTCATTTATATTTTTTGAAGTTTTTCTACAATTAGTTATGAATTTTGGAAGTTTCAGCCTTAAAAATGGATTAATTAACCTAATTAAAGCCCTAATCCAATCGGCGCTACGAGGCTGCTGACGCGGCACACTTTCCACGTGGTGCGATGGGATAGGCTATTTAAGAAGTCACATCGAAATGCTGACTCGGATTGCAGTGGATGCGCTTTCCAGTGGACCGTCCGATCTAAGATCGGGCGGCCACGATTAAATCTGCAGTTTTGGAGGAAAATCAAGGGATCTACGCGTGATTTGATCACAACCATCCGTTCCAATTATGTGGAATGGATGGCCCATTATCCATCTTCCTGAGCCATGAACACGATGTCCATGGATCGCTCACCCGAGCTCGGATCCACTCCGAACTCAACCCACACCGTCACGCGAAGGTTCCACAAGGATCTAATGGCTACTCCAACACGTTTTCATACAAAGATAGGTGTTGACATTACTTTTGGAGTGAGCTCTCAACTTCCGCATCTTAGACATAGGACTCCTCTAGACACTAAGAGTTCCTTAGTCTTAAGACACTTCTAGTGATTAGGTGAACATTTTACCTAACCCCAAAGACTTAGAGGAGTTAACCATAGGAATAGGTTATGCCTTAGGGGTATTGGGAGGACTTGCCTACCTTATAGCTTGAACCCAAACCTTGCTTACCTCCTTCAAACCAGTCCAAATCAAATCCTAAACCAATTCTAACTCAACTGATTTTCTCAAATCATAAATCATTTCCAAAACTCAAATCTTAAATCAATTCTAACTCAATTGATTTTCTTAAATCATAAATCAATTCCAAATTAAATCTTAAATAAATTCCAACCCAATTGATTTTCTCAAATAATAAATCAATTCTAAAATCCAAATCATAAATCAATTCCAAATCAAATGATTGAAACCCATGATTGGATTCAAATCCCAAAATCTTTCCTAAGCCCTTTATTTTCAACTTATGGACTGAGCTCAAACCAAACCCAAATCACTCCAAATTCAAAAGATCTTCTTATAATCCATTTACATTCACATTTATATTCACAAATATAAATGAAATATAAATTCAAATAATCAAAACTAAATTTAAAACTCAAATCAAAATCCAACTTATATTCTTTCAAGTCAAATCCTTAAATTTAGCCAAATCATTCTCAAATCAATTCAAACCTTGATTTTGTCTTCAAACAATCACTCCTTCAATCACATGCCCAAATATAAACACAAACTACAATCACCAAACCAAAATCAAACTAACCTAAGTCAAACCCATGTTCACCCTTTTGACTTGAAATTGTCAAATGAACCAAAACCCATTTGACTCCAAATCACTTGCAATTGGATTTATATTTCAATCATAAGTCCATATGTGAGTTCAACCAAACTTGAATCAAGCCTTGCCCAAGCCAATTGACCCATTTAGGCTCACTTGACCTAAAGTGACCTAAAGGACCTTTTTGAGCCAAATTCTAATCCAACCCAAATTGGATTGAACTAAGCCCATCTATGCCTCACATTGTGAGCAACAATCATCCTAGGATGATCAATCACTCAAATTAGGTCAAACCAAGTCATACCTGGCCTTTGATGAAGTCAACATTTAACCCAAATGAAACCCAAACTAGCCAAAATCCACCATATGCTAAATTGATTGAAACCATTGATCTAAACCAATTCCTAATCAATGATTGAACATGGTGAAGTCATCAATTGAGCCAAACCAAGCCTAATTGGCCACTTGACCTAAGTTGATCCAAATTGACCTAAAAAGTCAAAATGGGTCAAATCTTGATCTAAGCCAAATTGATTGCAACCAATGGGTCAAATATATTCTAAATTGATTGTTGAACTTGACCAAAGCTTCAATTGATCAATTAGACCCAACCTAGCCCAATTGACCATGAACCCAACATGACCTAAAAGGTCAAATTAACTTGAAATCAAACCAAACTAAAATTGATTGAAACCAAAGCTTGCAATACATTTCAAATGATCAACCAAGCCTAAACCAACCCATGACCTAACCCAATTGGGTCAAATGGGTTAAATTGGTCAAGTTGACCCATTTGACCTAAATGAAACTAAATGAACCAAAACCAAATGTAAACTAAATCAACCAAACCAATGACACCCATAGCTCCAAATGATCATTTGAACTTGACTTAACCCATGGTTTGACCCAGACCAATTGGTCAACCTAACAATTTGACCCAACTTGACCTATGGGTCAAATTGAACCAATTAAACTAAATGAACTCCAAATCACTAAAATTTGGCCCAACCCATTTTTGAATCATTTCAAATCTGTCTAAATCAAAAGCTTCAAATGATCATTTTTCCTTAAGTCAGTAGTCATCCCACCAAATTCACTTGGAATTTGGTCATTTCTTTCTCTACTTGGCATCCTTCTAGTGGTCCACATGGGAACCAAGGAGGGTGGTGAATGTCACCCAATGAGCTTGGGTCAGCTATGACAAGACAATCCAAACTGACCTCTCTAATGGAAATTGAACACTTGGATCACCAAATGCACTCACCTAGTACATGGGCATCCACTCCCCTTCCCGGGAAGCATCACTTCAATCAAAGACGATCACCATTAAAGGGGAGCTTGGTCAACCAAACCATCAACTCCAAATCATGACCAAATTCTTCAACAGGGCTTTGTCTCTACTATACGAAGCTACCTCCTTCGTTGGAAGTGCCGGTGATAGCCTTCGGTAAGGTAATTGCTCAAAACCATAGCCATAGGAAAAATTGGTTGGTCCTTTTTGAAGGAAAGTGTCATCCCTTAAAATATTGACCATTGGATGTGCATCCCCCTCCTTCTGAAGGTGTGGGATCATTTTGATTCCAACTGGGTGAGATCGAATTGAATGAAGAGAGATGAATAGTGTTCGTCTCTCATCACTCGTGAAGGAGAAGGATCACATGTCGTCCATTCCACATGAATGGAACGGATGGTTGTGATTAGATTATGCTAGATCCCCTTTGATTTAAGTATAAATCACGAGATTAATCCTGGCTGTCCGATCTTAGATCGACAGCCTGCAGAGAAGACGTGTCCGCCGCCGGCTAACTCAGCCGACGAACGTGGTAGCTTAAATAACCTATCCCGTCGTGCCACGTGGAAAGTGTGCCGTGTTAACCAACACATGGCCCGATGGGATTAGAGGGTTAATTTGGCTTAATTAATTCAATTTTAATGCTGAAACTTTTAGAATTCATAACTAATTATAGAAAACTAAAAAAATTACAAATGAACATTCATTTTAAAGATAATTCAGAGAAGCATAATAAAAAATTAAAATTAAATAATTTTGAATAGTGATTTTAACTCAATTTAGATTTTATTGTAAATGAATTAAGTTAATTACTCTCTAATTAATGCAGCAATTAACCCCAAACTTTTTAGGATTAATTAGTGGGATGACTTCTGCTTCCCATAATTTTCTTGAAATTTATTGTTTGATTAATTAGGGGAATTGCTTATTTCATCCCTAATCACTTTATTAATTAACTAAATGATTAATTAACCTATTAAACATTGATAAATTCATTAATTAAGCTTGCTAATCATCATGAAATAGTGAATGGACTTAGGGAATGATATTAGGATTTGTTTTCCAAACTTTTCCCCTAAGTTTATGTCATTTGGATAAACACTTAATTAATTTGCAAATTAATTAATGACTTAATCACTTTATTAATTAGTTTGATTAATCAAACTCAAAACTTAATCATTTAATTCTTGGGTAGATTCTTCGGTGTTCAATAACCTAAGAGGACTTCAAAGGAAATTATAATCAAGCTACATGTGTAGGATGGTTATGAAAGTACTTAATTAAACCTGTTAGCTTAATTAATCAATAATTGTGAGCTAATTGCATTAGGCCCCTTCATTTCTTAGGTGCATTACTAATTTAATTTCCATGTGATTGCATATCATATATTGGCTCACAATGAATAATTATGTTAAAGTGGTATATGTAAGGGCTAATTAATGGATTTAATTCATTCCTTAACCTAATCAAAATATAAAATCAACCTAATTATTCTAAAATTAAACTAAACCAATTCACACATGGGGGAAATGGGTTAGGACCAGCAAACCCTTTTCATATTTTCTAAGTCAAATCAAATTCAAAAATATAAATCTCCTTAAAGAATTTTGATTCATTTTAAATAATCCTATTTTATATGATTGTCCTTAGGAATTAATTAGGGTGAATGAAGTCATGTACTTACATCCATTTATTTCGTTTCAAGCATGCTAAATATTGTTTTTCATATGAAATCATGCATTCATTTCTTTTGAAAAATCAATTAAATAAAATGTTTTGTTTATGTTAAATTGCATGTTTTGGCAAAAGTTAAGAATATGAGTGGCTATTATCACTATTAAACCAAAAATTATTTTCAAAATCTATAAATCAAAGATTATGAATGAAGTGATGCTACTTATAAGTACTTATAAGCTTGCATATGATTATAGCATAAGATGTGTATTATGTTATTTTTTTCTTCTCTTAACATAGATTTGAATAGGATTTACAAAGTGCATAGTTCATTTAAAAAGAACAAACATTTTTTGGTGTGATTATTGCTTTTTTTGAAAAGAAGGGAATTCCACAACCTTGTGTAGTGGAATTTCAAATAGTGTGATTTTGTTTTGGAAATGAAACCTCCATCCAACAAATTTGGATATTTTGAATGAAGAGGTTTATCTTCAAATTTGTATAATTTTTTTTTTTGAAAAGGAAGAAACTCCAACATCAACATATTTGAGATATATATTGAATGGAGTTTCAATTTTATGATATGATTTTATTTGGAAATGAAATATTTATTCAATAAATTTGGGTATATTGAATGAGGATTTTCATTTTCAAAATGTGTGATTTTTGAAAGATGATTTTGATTTTATTTGGAAATAAAATCTTCATTCATTAAATTTGGGTATATTAAATGAGGATGTTCATTTATGCTTTTTGAAAGATGATTTTGATTTTATTTGGAATGAAATCTTCATTCAATAAATTTGGGTATATTGAATGAGGATGTTCATTTGTGCTTTTTGAAAGATGATTTTGATTTTATTTGGAAATGGAATCTACATTCAACAAATTTGAGTATATTGAATAAGGTTGTTCATTTGTGCTTTTTGAAAGATGATTTTGATTTTATTTGGAAATGAAATCTTCATTCAATAAATTTGGGTATATTGAATGAGGATGTTAATTTATACTTTTTTGAAAGATGATTTTGATTTTATTTGGAAATAAAATCTTCATTCAATAAATTTGGGTATATTGAATGAGGATGTTCATATGTGCTTTTTAAAAGATTATTTTGATTTTATTTGGAAATGAAATCTTCATTCAATAAATTTGGGTATATTGAATGAGGATGTTCATATGTGCTTTTTAAAAGATGATTTTGATTTTAGTTTTGAAAATAACCAACATATAACAACCATGAGGATTGTTAGATGGAGTTGAGTTATATATGTTTTTGTGAAAGTTTTTGTGCAAAGATTTTATTATGTGAATTTTGGAAAAGTGCTTTTGAAAAGTGATATTTTTATGAGGGATTTATTTTTTTTATTTGTAGAATGAACCTTACCTTGCCATATAAATGGTAAGGAGGTTCAACAGGGTTTTAGTAATCTCTTTTTATTAAATTTTATTTTCACGTATTGGAGGACCGAATAGGGGTTTTAAGACCTACATGGAGTGAGTTCCTAAAACCTAAAGGAAGTTGGCCAGCTTAGCATAAGAATGAAATGAGCTAAGTGCCAACGAAAAAGAAGTATAGTCTTGGATTCATATAGAAATACAAATCCACTATCGATACTTGGAGACATTGATCATTTACCAAAGGTTAACTTTGACCAATTTTGACTTTTTTAGGTCAACTTGGGTCAACTTAAGTCAAGTGGCCAATTAGGATTAATTTAGCTCAATTGATGGCTTGGTTAAGTTCAATCATTGATCATTAAGTGGTTTAGATCAATGGTTTCAATCAATTTGACATATGGTGGATTTTGGCTAGTTTAGGTTTCATTTGGGCTAAGTGTTGACTTGGTCAAAGTCTAGGTTTGACTTTGGTTTGACCCAATTTGAGTGATTGATCATCTTAGGATGATTGTTGCTCACAATGTGAGGCTTAGATGAGCTTAGTTCAATTCAATTTGGGTTGGATTAGAACTTAGCTAAAAAATGTGCTTTAGATCACTTTGTGTTAAGTGAGCCTAAATGGGTCAATTGGTTTGATCAAGGCTCGATTCAAGTTTGGTTGAACTCACATATGGAATTATGATGGAAATATAAATCCAATTGCAAGTGATTTGGAGTCAAATGGGTTTGGATTCATTTGACAATTCCAAGTTTAAAGGATGAACATGGGTTTGATTTGAGTTAGTTTGATTTTGGATTTGGAATTGATCACGGATTTCAATTATTTGATTTGGAATTGATTCATGATTTGGATTTTGGAATTGATTTATAATTTGAGAAAATCAATTGAGTTGGAATGATCGTTGTCTCCAAGTATCGATAGTAGATTTGTATTTCTATATGAATTCGATACTATCCTTCTTTTGACACTTAGCTCATTTCATTCTTAAGCTAACCTAGACAACATCCTTTAAGTTTTAGGACCTTACTCCATGTAGGTCTTAAAACCCCTATTGGGTCCTCCAATAGATTAAAATAAAATTTTAAAAATAGAGATTACTAAAAACCCTGTTGAACCTCTTTACCATTTCGATGACAAGGTAAGGTTCATTCTACATATAAGAAAAATAAATCTCTCACAAAAAATATCACTTTTCAAAAGCACCTTTCTAAAATTCAAATAATAAAATCTTTGCACAAAAATTTTCATAAAATATATATATAACTCAACTCCATCTAACAATCCTCATGGTTGTTATATGTAGGTTATTTTCAAAAATAAAATCAAAATCATCTTTTAAAAAGCACATATGAACATCCTCATTCAATATACCCAAATTTATTGAATGAAGGAAAAAAAATCAAAATCATCTTTTAAAAAGCACATATGAACATCATCATTCAATATACTCAAATTTATTGAATGAAGATTTTATTTCTAAATAAAATCAAAATCATCTTTCAAAAAGCACAAAAGAACATCCTCATTCAATATACCCAAATTTATTGAATGAAGATTTCATTTCCAAATAAAATCAAAATCATCTTTCAAAAATCACAAATGAACATCCTTAATCAATATACCCAAATTTATTGAATGAAGATCTCATTCCCAAATAAAATCAAAATAATCTTTCAAAAAGTACAAATGAACATCCTCCTTCAATATACCCAAATTTATTGAATGAAGATTTTATTTCCAAATAAAATAAAAATCTTCTTTCAGAAACCGCAAATGAACATCCTCATTCAATATACCTGAATTATTGAATGAAGATTTCATTTCCAAATAAAATCAAAATTGTCTTTCAAAAAGCACATATTTTGAAAATGAAAATTCTCATTTAGTATACCCAAATTTATTGAATAAAGATTTCATTTCAAAATAAAATCATATCATAAATTTGAAACTCCATTCAATATATAACTCACATATGTTGAAGTTGGAGTTTCTTCCTTTTCAAAAAAAAAAAAAAATACAAATTTGAAGATAAACCTCTTCATTCAATATATCTAAATTTGTTGGATGGAGGTTTCATTTCCAAAATAAAATCACACTATTTAAAATTCTACTCAACACATTCCCTATGTGTTAAGTTGGAATTCCCTTCTTTTAAAAAAAAGCAATAATCACACACACAAAAAAAAAATTTCATCTTTGAAAAAAATAAAACATGAGTGACTCCCATTTGACATACCCAAATTTACCAAATGAGAGTTTCAGCTTCAAAATAAATTTCGATCTTTCATTTAGCATACACAAATTTGCTAAACGAAATCCCTTATTTCAAAATCAAAACATCAAAACCAAAAACACATTTTAACTTTATTTACCATACATAAATTTGCTAAGTAAAGTTCTCATTTTCAAAAATCAAAATATCAGAACCAAAAACACATTTGGACTTTATTTATCATACCCAAATTTGCTAAGTAAAGATCCCTCATTTCAAAATTAAAACATCAAAATCAAACACATTTGAACTTTATTTAGCATACACAAATTTGCTAAGTCAAGTTCTCATTTTCAACAATCAAACACATTTTGGACTTTATTTGGCATACCCAAATTTGCTAAAGTAAAGATCCATTTTTCAAAAATCAAAACACAAAAATCAAACACATTTGGCCTTTAATTAGCATACCAAAATTTGCTAAGTAAAGACCTCATTTTCAAAAATCAAAACAAAGAATCAAATACATTTGGACTTTATTTAGCATACATAAATTTGCTAAGTGAAGACTTCATTTTCAAATTCACATATGATTCACATCATGGGAAAACAAGCAAAAGAAGAAAATTGTTTTCAAACAACTCATTTAGCATACCCAAATTTGCTAAATGAGCAATCCAAAATAAAATCAGTTGGCCCTCTATTATAACATACTCAAATTTGTTAAATAAAGGGTCCCCAAACATAAAAATCAAATTCAAATATGAACCAATGGAAGCATAAAAAATCTCTTCAAAATATTTGAACCCATTTTCAACATACACAAATTTGTTGAAAATGGATTCTAAATTCAAAAAAAAAAAATCTCTTCTCCAATTCATTCAAAATCTCTCTTCAAAGAACCCCACTTAACATATTCAAATTGTTGAGTATGGGTTCAAATTCTAAATCAAATTCAAAAAGTCAACAGAAAATTTGATTTGAGTTTATTTCCAAGAATTGCAGAGTTCCAGTTCAGTCTTAGTCAGCTTTTTTTCTAAAGTTTAGTAATGTGCAAATGGATGCTCAGAAGTATGTGTTACTTTCCCTTTTAGGATGAATTTGGCCTTGGATCGGGTCAGCCTCCCACAATCTCAATTTGCCTCATCTGATACACTTTGGCAGGGGAGTTGATGGGGCTAGGATCACTTGTGAGGGGGAAACTCTCACCACCGTTAGTAGGAATGTCGTGACTGGGCAGAAGCCAGTCATCCATGTTGAGATGCCTTCAGATTATGAATTTCCCTCACTGAAGAGGAAGGCGGTGGAGGTTCCTATAGTAGCCATAGATCAGGTGTTCAATTGTTCTCATTACTGCCCTAGTATGGGCTAGTACCTACTCACTAGCTTCCCTCAAGGGGAAGGCTACCCTAGCTTCAGGGAAAGCTTCCCCTACCTTTGAGATAGGGTCTAGTTCCCGTACTACTCCGCCCAACAGAACTCAATCGCCAGAAAAATTTGTTGTGTGTTTATTTCTCAAACTTGGAATTTGAAAATTGTGTATGTGTTGTTGGGACACCACATAGATCCGTAGATGTACTCATTAGGTTGATCGAGTACGACATTGAGGAATGATGTACTATCTTGAGAGACAGAAGTTACCATCCTATAATAGACCTAATCACCTAATAAGGACTCCTAAGGACAATGGATCTTTGAATGTACCAGAGATCTTTCCCCTACTTTACATGAAAAAGTAAAGTAGGATTTATTTTAAAACGGGTTCGTTAAGTTCCCTGTAGATGCAAGCCCCCATAATTAATTACATCTTAAGGAATGAGATTCCTTAAGAATAATGTTGATCAAGGTAAATGATCATTATCTCTTAAGATTTCAAAGATATGACTATCAACAAATTGGTTATTTTTATAAAATCAAGTGGGATTGATCAAAAGGAGGGAGTTATTACTGAAACCAAAGGGAGATGAGTAGGGGATGCTTATGATGCTAGGAAATCTAGCGAGCATCCCAAACTATCCTATAGTTGGGCTTTATATTTTTGAAATTTGAAGAGGATTATATATTTGAGTTGAATTTTTATTAGAAATATAGGGCTTACAATCCCACAACACAAGATCGTGAAAATACCTAAGAAGTGAGGATTTATTGTTGTAGTCTGCAAAGGGAAACAACAACTTCGGATCCTAATCTAGGGATCTTTGATGAGAGCCAATGCATGACCTAAATCTAAGGCAAAAATGGGTATATGGTTGATCTCCACAAGAGAGAATAAATCACTTGAGTATTTGACTTACAACCGCCTAGGGGTGTCTGCCAACTAACTCATCCTATATTTTTAAATACATATAGGCAGGTCTTATGCTTTGCAAAATAGCTAGGTTGTTATTTATTTAGAAAGGAGATTAGGTTCTTAAACACACTCCCTAAGATAGTAGATCATGAAGAGCATGAATAAATGACTGTTTACCTCATTTTTAGGATGCGCTCTCAACCCCTCCATCTTAGAGATAGGATTCCTCTTATACTTTAAGAGTTCCTTATTCTTAAGACACATCTAGTGATTAGGTGGACACTCAACCTAGCCTTAGAGACTTAGAATGATTAGCCATAGGAATACGTTATGCTCTAAGGGTGTTAGGAAAATTTCCCTACCCTGTAGCTTAAACCACATTCCTCACTTTTTTCCATGTGATTGAAATTCATGATTGAAACCCATGATTGAAATTCAAAGTTCAAAAATCTTTTCTAAGTCCTTTGAATCCCCGCTCATAGACTTAGCCAAAATCACTTCAAATTCCTGAAATTTTTCATAACTCAT
>CM038230.1:87344877-87417782 GCA_021442155.1 Cymbidium sinense | reverse complement strand
ATTCATTAATTATCCCTTTAAACAACTTTCAAAATTCTAAAAATTTCGAACTTAATTAATCTACTTGTGTAGATGCTTGGTGTTTAACAACCTAAGTTCATTTTAAAAATTTCATAAGTGTGAAGGAGTGTTTTAAAAGTACTTAAGCTAAACACCTTAGGTTAATTAACATTTAATTGTGAGCCAAATTGCATTAGGCCTTTTCATTATTAGGTGCATTGCAAATTTAAATACCATGTGGGTTTTATGTCATCTCATTGGCTCATAATTACTTAATTAATTTTTCTAAAGTGTTGTAGGTAAGGGTTAATTAAGCTACTTAATTCATACTCTAACCTAATCAACACTTAAAATGGATTTAATTATCTAAAAATTAAACAAAAATACAAAACATATATGGGAATGGGTTAGGAACAGCAAAATCATTTCATCTTTTTAAAATTAAATCAAACTTCAAACTAAACAAAAACATTATTTTGAAATTCACTTTGATTTATTCTAAATTTGCTTATTCCTTACGAATGTCTATAGGTATTAAGTAAAGTGAGTTTGTTTACATGATTGCATTGCTTTAGATCTTTCCCAACATGTTAGGTTGTATGCCATGTGATTCATGCATTCATAATTTCATGTTTCAAAATTTTAAAAATGGAATTATTTACTTTATGTCAAATGTGCATGTGTTGGCCAAAGTAAAATATGAGTGGCTATTATCACTACTAAATCCAAAGTATTTTCAAAACTCATAAATGAAATATTAAATCTGAAAGTGTGCTATTCATATCTTAATTATAAGCTTGCATGTGATAGATTATAAAGTCATGTTTAGTATAGTTCCCTTCCTTTCTCATGTTAGCATAGTTTTGAATAGGAGTTAGTAAGATGTAAGGTTCATTTGAAAAAAAACCCAACACTTACTTAATCTCATACCCTATTCATCCCTATGCCATCATCTAAGAAGGATTTCTTATACTTGCATGAATAAATTGCATAAACAAAAATAAAACTATTAAACAACTTTTGCATGTTCTTTTCCATTTCATTTCTTTTATATGCATGTTTGTACTTAAAGAAAGTGGTATATTAGTCTGGACAACCCCGAGGTTGCTAGGATTTAAGTAGTCCTAAGTAAGTCTTATACCTTACACTTCTGGTTAACAATGACGCTGTACTCACTTATGCCTTTCTTACTTTCATGCATGTATGTGAAATTTTGGATAAGGAAAACCTTTTCTACTTAAGAAAATTATACATGTTTAACTTCTAAATTTTATTAAATGGATTATTTAGAATGCATCATAAAGTGTGTTAACTATTCTCATTTGCATGTATAGATATGCTTAGGATCCATCCATATGCATGTTATATATGTTGGGAAAGAATTGAAGTAATGTGTGTTATGTGAATTTTGATTCATTTTATTTAATCTTAAAATGCCTTTCTTTTTTAATAGGTTTTTTTTAGAGTTTGTCTAAACTTAGGATTGATTAAAATATGTAATCAAAACATTCACCTAAATGAAATTAAAATGTGAACTTACCTTAAAAATTACTTAGGGATTAAGGAAGAAAAGAGGAGTTCTCTTCTCTTTCCCTCTCTTTATAACTTAGCAATTAATTCTAGGTTTCACTTAAAATAAATTAAAATATGAAATAAAATTAACCTAAAATACTTAAACAACTTAAATGAAACCCTCCTCTAAGTTTAACATGTTCTTCACACTTAGAAAATTTAAACCCAAAGTCCTAAGCTAAGCAAACCACACAAACCTTCAAAGCACACACATTATCCTAAGTCATCACTTCTAACCTTAGGTTAGGTCGGTGGATGATTTAATGTTATGTTTTGTTTTGTGATGAATGTTTTAGATTGAATTTTAGGGTTTATGCTCGTAGAATGAATGATAAGATGTGCTTAGTCAAACTATTCTTTTCTGCAGGAGATTGTGCTTAAGGGGCACTATCATAAATAAAAATATAAATGCTTCTTGCTTGCAGGTGCTTATACCCCTTAACATAATCCATAGGTCAGGTGGACTTAGTCACCCATGTGTGGAGTGATAAGTCTAATATACATGCTTTGGATTTGTGTGGAGTGATTTGCTTAACCTTTGTTTTGCAGGTGTTAGTTAGATTTCTACCTTTCCCTTTCATGTAAAAATTTGTATAAATAAGATTTTTGAATGATTTGTTATGGGGATTAGGATGAGCACAGGTCATAAGATCCCGTCTTATGCACCATGTGAATCCTTGGAGCATCCACCTACCAACCATCCAAAAAAAGGAACCAACATAAGAAAGAACAAAAGAAAAGAAAGAAGAAAGAACAAAAGAAAATAAAAAAGAAAGAAGAAAGAATAAAGAAGAATAAAGCTTAAAGACCCCCATAACAATGAATTCCTTTGCTTAAATTGTAATTCAATTCTTTTGTAATCTGAATTGTATAAGGGTAGAACTTGGCTACTCATATTTAATATTTTTGAGTTTGTGCGGTGGTGCCCGACCACAAATGACCATTTATTATTTCTGCGCTAGTTTTATAAATTGATTTATATTTGTTTGACTTAAGCATTAACTGGCATGTTTTTCTTAGTTTCATCCTTACTTTATGTATGGCCTGGATGTGGATTAGGCTCTTTAGGAAAAAATAAATCTTTTACCCAACTTAAAAATTCAAATTAAAAATAAAATAACTCATAACCTCACCTAAAGCTTAGGATTAAAATCAAGATAAAAGAATTAGCAAACACTTATCTAGATGAGCATTTCTTTATAATATCATGCATAAATTCATCTTATTTCACTCTTGATTGGAGGGCTTCCACCTTTGCCAGAGAACCCAGCTTGACCTTTGAGGTCAAGTCATTCTACCCATATGTCCATATGGTGGAACAAACTATGGGTGGAATGTAACATGCAGCT
Organism: Cymbidium sinense; assembly: GCA_021442155.1. Classification (NCBI taxonomy): domain Eukaryota; kingdom Viridiplantae; phylum Streptophyta; class Magnoliopsida; order Asparagales; family Orchidaceae; genus Cymbidium; species Cymbidium sinense. The sequence goes on along the minus strand of CM038230.1, from coordinate 87,414,861 downwards.
CTACCTCTTCCTGTCCCTTTCGCCATCATTTGTACCTTCTTTCTTCTTTATTTTTCTTTTCTTTTTCTCTTTTTCTTCTTTTTTTTTCCTTTTGTATTTAAATTTTGGCCAAATTTGTGAGAAAGGGTGTTTTGATTTTGAGGAAGATAGTAAGTCGCATCCTTATATATCTCGACCAATCTTATTGAAAATGGCCTTTCATCCCCTTTGACACAGTATTTGATTCCATCTTTTTGAAACTTGGAGCACTAATGGAGGGAGGATGGAATAATCTTGTTCTAGTGTATCCAAGGCCTATCGAGCAAAGCAGTGAATGATGTATTCAAATCAATTATATAAAACTTGGCTTCAATCTTCCAGTCGCCTATTTCCTAAGGTAACACTATGGAGCTTAAAGCCCTCTTGCCCTGTTCGTTGAATCCTCTCAACATCATCTGATCTCCTCAAAGCTTAGAGATGTTAATCCTCAAATAGGTAAGGGTTTTCAAGCTCATAATGTTCACTGATGCATCTAGATCAACTAAAACCCTAGAAAATCTGAATCTGCCCATATCCAATGTGATGTAGAGAGGATGGTTGTGCTCTATGTCCCCCAGAAGATGGTCTTCATCGATGAATGTGACTCCCTGGGCTTCTCTTGAATAATGTGCCTCCTATCCAATAGTGATCAGCTAAGCTAAGCATATCTCTGGATCAAAAAGAGCCTTCATTAATGATTTCCTCATCTCTTTGGATAAGACAAGGGCATCATATATGCTTAGTTTAGTTGGCAACTTTTTTAGGTGAGTGAGGATATTGTAATCAACTCTGGGTTGATCCTCCACAAGCATATCCATGGGTGGAGCATCCTGTGGAGGCGCTTCTTGCATGTTAGAACCAATGACTTATTTTCTCTTATCTTGAGGTGCTACCCTAGGAGGTAGAACCTTGTTACAATGAAGGTTAACTTTCGGTGATCTCTTATGGTGAGTTAGTGGAAGATTCTACTTGCTCATCAGCATACCTACAGCTTCTCCTATAGAATCTCAGAATTAGATGATTCCAAGTCTATCTCAAGAGGTGAACCCGTAGTATTTAGAAAAGGGAAGTCCATTTCTGAATCAAAAAGAAGATGATCGGAGTTGTTATAATTATTTAGTCATGAAGAGTTTTCTAAAAGAGTAGAATGACAACCATCGAAGTGACATAATTCAAACTAGCTTTATTCCTTAATTTCTTAGATTTAGAAGGAGGTACATAGATAAATCTAGTAAAGTAAGTGGGGTTGAGGGATTTGACCCTCATCCACGATATAAGATATCTACTAGATGAAGAGCTAGCTGAAGTAGAAATGTTGCCTAAAGTAGTAGCTGCAATGGTATAATGGAGGTTGGGCTCAGTTGATGGTTGCGCTACTTGGCTATCCTAGGCAAGTGTGGGCTACTACTACTGCTGAGCTCCCATTTTCCCTAAGTTGTCTTTGGAAACTTGTGAACCTTCTTTAATGTTGGAGGTTCGAGCTATCTTAGGCACCTGTAAGGAAAGTTTCTTGATTTTTGAAATAATCTTTTTAGAGGTTCAGGATAGAGAGATATCCCAACCTTCTTTTATTTTGAGAGGATCACATGTATCCCCAAGGATTATCCTAACAGAACTCAATTATTGTTCCACTATATATTCCTTAGGGATAACTATAGCACCTGACTTGTAGATATGCTCAAGCCAGTCCTTAAATGTAAAGCAATCCTCCAAAATATTAACTAGCATGTAGTGGTAGGGGAAAAAGTTAGGATCATTTCTCCTATCTACTTCCTCTGACTTTCTAGGCTTGGGTAGCTGAAAATCAAGTTTCTTTAAGAGGTTATTAAAGATTTTCCTGACTACCTCCCTCTTAAATGAATAAGGTATGTTTAGTTTATCCAAAAGAGTAGGTGGTATCCAAAAGAGTAGGTGGATGATAACTACATAGGGGCAGGTATGTCCATCGCTGTTGAGAGTATGGCTGATGAGGAGGTGGCGAAGGTCGTTGAGGCTGCTCTTGTGGCCAATAAGATAGTCGAGGTGGTTGTAAAGGAGGTGGAAGTGATGGATGTAGAGCTTGATGTCTCTCATGTTGATCCTACGGTGTTTCCCCTTGTCCAATATCACACGCCTCTTATCTTCATAGACCTTCTGAGCTTTGGCTTTGATGACCGATCTTGAAAAGGCAAGCTTGGCCTCTCCTTTTGCCTTGTTAATTAGCTTCTCAAATGTCTTGATCGTAAAACCTTTAAGCTTGAAGGCGACTAGGCCATGAATATTCTTTAGTAGAATTTTAATAACGTGTTGTTCAGATAGTTGTGGTTCGCATTTCATGCTTAAATTGCACCATCTAAGAATATAATCAACGAGGGACTCACCAGGGTGTTGTTGTTCTACAACGAGATCGCCCACAGTTTACCTTTGTTGAGCTCCAGCAATCCTCTTAACAAAGAGTTTCTCCAATTCAGCAAAAGTCTTCACTGAATCGTTGGAGAGTTCAGTGTACCAATCAAAGGCTATACCCACTAAGCTGCTAACAAAAAGATGGAGCAATAGTGCATCACTACCACTAATGTTGCAATAGTTGGCCCTAAAGTATGCTATATGTTGGCATGGGTTCCCACCGCTATCAAAACTCTTGAAAGAAGGAGACACAAAACCCTTAGGATATTGGACAACATCAATTTCCTCTAGGTAGGGACTACCCTTTGGAATTATTGAACCACCTCGGGCTTGCACCAATGCTTCTCCCACTTATTGTTCAACCATGAGCTTGATATATTTTCCCTTTATGGAAGTACTCCCACCTTCCCATACAAACTAGTTCGCCTCGCTTCTACGGAGGTGAACTCTTGGGTTGATCCAACACATGCAATAATTAAGGCTGGCCAGTCTCCATAATGGTAGGATGTGCTGCTGGGGCATGATTCTGAAGTGTAAGAACTGCCACTAACAAATCCTCAAGTCTCTTCCCCATCCTATAAATCTGGTCATCCTTTTGTTTAAGTTGTTAAAGGAGGTGTTGGGTCGAATAGGCTGTCATTTTGTTCAGCCACAACAACTTCCAAACGTGATCGAGAAAACCTCTGGTATCAATCATATGCACCTCTACTGAGTCTTCCAATAAATAAACTTTGTTGGGATCAAAGTTAACCTTCTCTTCCTCTAGGTCAGGCCAGTCATACCATAGGATTTCCTTCCACTCAATGAGATAATGCACAATGATGTCATCCAAGGAGTGGTCTAACTATGCAGGTACAAATGCTTGTGGCTAACTAGTGGTGGGATCATGCTCATGAACCAAGATACATCTGACCTCCCCTGCTACTGGGGAGCTAACCTTGTTAGGGCTATGCTCACTAGAAGAAATGTACTTATGGCTATCAACTACTATAGATGGAGTACTTCCCCTGGGTGGATCAATCTCCATAGAGATAACAAAATTATCTTCTTCTCCCTCAACTGCTACTACATCCATGATTTATTGAGATGGTGATGGTGATGGCACAACTATGATACCCATCTCCAATTGATGTAGAGGTGAAGCAGAGAGCTCGGCCCGCCTCATATAGATGAAATGGGATCTTTTGAGTCAATCACTGGGGCTTTCTTTTCCTCTGATGTTGCCTTCATGGCTTTAGACAGAACTATGGAAGATGGGACCTGTATTGGTGATGACGGATGTGGAGTGGAGCGGTGTGATGGAGACAACACCGACTCCCTCTGAACAGGAGCTCTCCTCCCATGGCGTAATAGGGTCAAATAGAACAAGTGTGTGTTACGTCAAGAAAATTTATGAGGAGGACCACATACATTTTCTCTCTCTACTAGTAACATGCACTAATACACGGGCCTCTCTGGCCCTCTCCTGTGGTGTATTAATTTCAAAACTTAGAATATGAAAAATGTGTATGTGTTATTGGGACACCACGTAGATCTGCAGATGTACTCATTAGGATGATCGGGTGTGACATTGAGGAATGATGTACTATCTCGAGAGACAGAAGTCACCATCCTACATTGGGGATGCTTATGATGCTAGGAAACCCAGCGAGCATCCCAAAATATCCTATTGTTGGACTTTATATTTTTGAAATTTAAAGAGGATTATATATTTGAGTTGAATTTTTATTAGAAATCTAGGGCTTACAATTCCACAACACAAGATCGTGGAAATGCCTAAGAGGTGAGGATTTATGCTTGTAGCCCATAAAAGAAAATAACAACCTCAGATCCTAAATCTAGGGAGCTTTGGAGAGGGCCAAGGTAAGACCTAAATCTAAGGCAAAAATGGGTATATAGTTTATCTCTACAAGAGAAGAAATCAATGTTGGACTTACAACCTGGGGTAGCTATCAACTAACTCCTCTTACAATTTTAAATACATGTACATAAGTCTTATGCTTTACAAGATAGCTAAGCTATTATTTATTTAGAAAGGACACTAAGTTCTAAAACACACTCCCTAAGAGACTAGATCATGAAGGGCATGAATAAATGACTTAATCTAATACAAATTTGGTTAAGTTTTATTTTTATTTTTTGGACATTTTATTTAACACAGCTATGGGATTTGATATGCCTAATGCATGAGAAGATTGATTATGGGCCAAAAATTAAAAGAATGAAGTGTGTTTCCACCATGGCTCAAAGGTCAAGCTATTTTCTTTAGCAAAGGTGGAAGCCTCCATTAGCAAGAAGAGTGAAATAATATGTTTTATGCATGATGTGAGACATACAACATCCAAGGGGTTGCTAAATCTTTTATTATCTTGATTTATGTCCTAGGCTTTCTAGGTGAGTTTATGAGTTGTTTAATTTAATTTTGAGCTGATTAATTGGATAAAAAAATTATTTTTTTCTAAGAGTCTAATCACAACCAGACCATTCAACAACCATCAAGCAATTAAGAAACTAAAACAAATCATGCCATCCTAATTGCATAATCATAAACAAAACATCAATCAAATTATAAAATTAGCGCGAAAGAATAAGAGGCTGATATGGTAGGCCTTCATTAACCCAAAAGAAAAAAAATGGGTAGCTGAGCTCAACACTTATACAACCTGGATTACAAATGAATAATAACAATTTAGAAGGAATTCATGTTATGGGGGTTTTCATTCTTCATTCTTCATTTCTTCCTTTCTTCATTTCTTCATTTCTTCATTTTTGATTTTCCTCCAATTTTTCTTTCTTTTGATTTGACTTGGGATTTGCTCCAAGTTTCACATGATACATAAGACATGGTCTTATGACCAATATTCACCTAAATTTTCCCCATAACATTCATTCCAAATCTTAATTATAAAATTTACATTAAAGTGGAAAAGATAAATCAAACTAAACTTGCAAAATATAGAGTAACTAAACATACCACATAATTCAAGCAGTTCTATTAATAATTTGGACTTAGCATCCCACACATGGGTAACCAAGACCATCTATCCTAGTTTGGATCATGCTTAGGGGTATAAGTAACCATAGCAAAAGTATTTTATATTTTTTATATTTTTATTACAGCATCCCTTAAGCATAATCCCTTGCAAAAATATGATTAGGCTAATATCGGCCTAACATCGAGACTACTCACATGCACCCTAAAATCCAGTATAAAAATATTACATCATAAAAAAAAATCAGGCATCAAACCATGCACCGCCCTAACATAGAGCCAGAAAGGGTGACTTAGCCTAATGTGTGTGTCATTTAAGGCTTGTGTGGCATGTCTTAGCTAGGCTTTAAGGTTAGAATCTTCTAAGTGTGAAGGACTCAATTTAGAGGGTGGTTTCATTTTAAGAGATTTAGTTGATTTGTCAATTTTAGTTGGTGATTTGATTTGGTTTGAATGAACCTACACTTCATTACTAAATGTTTTAAAGAGAAGAAAAGAGAAGAGAACTTCTCTTTCAACCCTAACTTAAGTAATCTCTAAGGTAGATTCATTAATGATTTTTTTTTCTTTAGTGAATGTTTTATTCTATGTTTTAATTAACCTTAAGTTTTGATTTTCTCTAAATAGCCCTGTTTAATAAGAGAGGCATTTTAGGAATAATTAAGGTGAATTACTATCACATAACACACAGTCATTTATTTCTTTCCACCATGTATACCATGCATATGAATAATCCTAAGCATACCTATACATGCAATGTAAATTTTAGCACACTTTGATGATGAATGCTACGATATATGATTTAGAAATTTGGATATTCCATGAATGCATGACTTTATTATATAGAAAAGAGGGATTCTTTATCCATTAAGATAATGCACATCCACATGTATAAAATACATAAGTGATAATGATACCATTGTTTTCTACATTAGGGGCATAAGGTACAAGACCTACTTAGGGCTACTTAAAGCCTCGCAGCCCCGGGATGTCAAGACTAATATACCACTTTTCTTAAATACATGAAAATGTACAAAAAGAAACAAATGGATGAAAAATCATGCAAAAGATTTATGTTTGATTTGGTTGTATAATTTACATGCATAAATGTGAGGATCATTCTTAAGTAATAACATAGAAATGTATAGGAATAGATTTAAGTAAGTGTTGTGTTCTTTTCAAATGAACTATACACATTGCAAATCCTATTCAAATCCATGTTAAGAAAAGAGAGCAAAACAACATAAAACACATCTTACGCTATAATCACATGCAAGCTTATAAGTATTTGTAAGTAGCATCACTTCATTCATAATCTTTAATTTATAGGTTTTGAAAATAATTTTTGATTTAATAGTGATAATAGCCACTCATATTCTTAACTTTAGCCAAAACATGCAATTTGATATAAAAGGTAACATTTTATTTAATTGATTTTTCAAAAGATATGAATGCATGATTTCATATGAAAAATAATATTTAGCATGCTTGGAAAGAAATAAAGTGATGTATGCATATGACTTCATTCACCCTAATTAATTCCTAAGGATAACCCTATGAAATAAGATCATTTAAAGTGAATCAAATATATTTAAGGACATTTTTAATTTTTTTTAATTTATTTTGACTTAGAAAATATGAGAAAGGTTTGCTGGTCCTAACCCATTTACCCCAATGTTTGAATTGGTTTAGTTTAATTTTAGAACAATTAGGTTGATTTTATATTTTATTTAGGTTAAGGTGTGAATTAAATCCAATAATTACCCCTTACCTACACCACTTTAATATAAGTAAATAAGTAATTATGAACCAACATATAATGTGCAACCACATGGAATTTAACTCAGTAATGCACCTAATAAATAAAGGGGCCTAATGAAATTGGCTCATAATTATTGATTAATTAGGATAAAGGGTTTAATTAAGTAATATCCTACACATATAGTTTGATTATAATTTCCTTTGAAGTTCTCTTAGGTTATTGAACACCTAAGAATCTACCCAAGAATTTAAGTGATAAAGTTCTAGAATAGTTTGGTTTTGAATTTTATTAATTAAGCCATTTAATGAAGTGATTAAATCATTAATAAATTTGTGAATTAATTAAATGTTTAACCAAATGAAATAAACTTAGGGGAAAAGATTTGGAAAAGAAATCTTAATCTCAATCCCTAAGTCCATTCACTATTTCATGACGAACAAACTTAATTAATAAATTTATCACTATTTAATAGGTTAATTAGTCATTTAGTTAAGAGATGGAATAAGGATGAACTAAGAAATTCCCCTAATTAATCCAATAATAAATTCCAAGAAAATCATGGGAGGCAGAGGTCATCCCACTAATTAACCCTAAGATTTTTGAAATTAATTATTGAAGTAATTAAGGAGTAATTAGCCTAATTATATTTCAAGTCACTGTTCAAAATCAATTGATTTTAATTTTATATTATTCCTCATTGCATTATATTTAAAATGAACTTGAGTTAGTATTTTTTGGATTTTCCTACAATTAGTTATGAATTTTGGAAGTTTCAGCATTAAAAATGAATTAATTAGAGCTAATTAGCCCCATAATCCCGTCGGGCCACGTAGCGGCTGATGCAACGCACTTTCCACATGGCGTGATGAGATAGATTATTTAAGTTGTCACATCGTCGAAGTTAGCCGAGTGACGCAGCTTTCTCACGCCCGATCTAAGATCGGTCACTGATTAATCCCGCAGTTTAGGTTTAAATCAGAGGGAGATTTATAGTGATTTAATCACAACAGTCCATTCCAATCATGCAGAATGGACGGTGTATGATCTGTCTCCTCCCGAGTCGTGAAAGATGGATTCTGTCCATCGATCATCGCTTGATCCAAGCTCACCCGAGCTTGGATTGAGTTTAAACTCACCCCACACCTTCGGAGAACCACAAGCAAGGTATCCAACGATCATGATTCAATGAGATTATAGTTTCTTCCAAAAAGGATCAATCAATTTTTATCCTAAGATCAGTTTTGAGCAATACCTCACCGGAGGCTATCACCGACGCTTCCGACAGAGAAGGCAGCTTTGTCTTGTAGAGACGAAGCCCTATTGAAGGTATCAAGCCTTGATTTGAAGTGGATGGCTCAGTTGATCAAGCTTCCATTCAATGGAAATTGGAAGTCCTCCTTCCTGTGGAGTTTAATTTGGTTTTGGTGGAGAATTGAATGAGTTGGAAATGGAATGGACCTCTCCTATTTTAGCTTTGAATGAAACCAAGAAGGAGAGATCAAGGGAGCTTGGAAATGGCTTTGGGAAGCTTAGGAATGCTTGGTTTCGATTCCTAGAGCTTAGTAGAATTTAGTGCTTCTCATTTGAGTCAGAATGAGGGGGAGTATATCTCCCCCTCCTTGGATTAGATGATGAAGAGTAGAGTTATTGTTTTAGCTCAATTGCTTGGATTGATTAATTAGTTTGAGCTGTTAGACACTCCATGTGATTCATTTTAGGTAGTGGAGGGGAGGAGAGTGAGTGCCCATGTGCTAGGTGAGTCAATTGGTGATTCCAAGTGTCCAATTTCTATTGGAGGGGTCGATTTAGCCTTGGGTTGGTTCATGACCGACCCAAGGACATTGGGTCATGTTCCCCACCCTCCTTAGTGTCTAAGTGGACCACTAGAAGGATGTCAAGTGGCCTTGAGAAAGAATATGACCAAATTCCAAGTAAATTTGATAATAGGATACCCTTTGACCTAGGGGTAAAGTGGTCATTTGGCCTTGATTTTTATTTGGGAAGATTTTAAATGATTGAAAAATGGGTTTTACCAAATTTCAAGTGATTTATAGTTCATTTGGTTTGAATGGTTCAATTTGACTAATTCAAGTTGGTCAAATTGGGTTAGGCTAACTAATTGGTCAAATTGGGTCAAATTGGGTTAGGCTAACTAATTGGTCAAATTGGGTCAAACTATGGGTTAGATCAAGTTCAAATGATCCTTTGGAGACTAAATTGGGTCAAACCATGAGTTAGATCAAGTTCTAATGATCATTTGGAGCGTATGGGTATCATTGGTTTGGTTCAATTCGGTTTATATTTGGTTTTGGTTCATTTAGGTCAAATGGGCCAAGTTGACCAATTTGACCCATTTGATCCAATTGGGTTAGGTCAAGGGTTGGTTTAGGCTTGGTTGATCATTTGAAATGTATTGCAAGGTTTAGTTTCAATCAATTTTGGTTCGATTTGATTTCAAGTTAATTTGACCTTTCAGGTCAAGTTGGGTTCATGGCCAATTTGGCTAGGTTGGGTCTAGTTGGCCAATTGAAGCTTTGGTAAAGTTCAATAAGTGATTTAGAATGAATTTGACCCATTGGTCACAATCAATTTGGCTTAGATCAAGATTTGACCCATTTTGACTTTTTTAGGTCAACTTGGGACAACTTAGATCAAGTGGCTTAATTTGGCTCAATTGATGGATTGGTCAAGTTCAATCATTGATCATGAATTGGTTTAGATCAATGGTTTCAATCAATTTGGCATATGGTCAATTTTGGCTAGTTTAGGTTTCATTTAGGCTAAGTGTTGACTTGGTGAAAGTCTAGGTTTGACTTTGGTTTGACCTAATTTGAGTGATTAATCATCCTAGGATGATTGTTGCTCACAATGTGTAGCTTCGATAAGCTTAGTTCAATCCAATTTAGGTTGGATTAGAACTTGGCTCAAAAAGGTGCTTTAGGTCACTTTGGGTCAAGTGACCCTAAATGGGTCAATTAGTTTGGTCAAGGCTTGATTCAAGTTTGGTTGAACTCACATATGGACTTATAATGGAAATATAAATCCAATTGTGTGATTTGGAGTCAAATAGGTTTTGATTCATTTTACAATTCCAAGTTCAAAGGATGAACATGGGTTTGATTTGAGTTAATTTGATTTTTGATTTGGAATTAATCATGGGTTTCAATTATTTGATTTGGAGTTGATTCATGATTTGGATTTTGGAATTGATTTATGATTTGAGAAAATCATTTGAGTTGGAATTGATTTAAGATTTGATTCAGAATTGATCATGGGTTTCAATTATTTGATTTGGAGTTGATTCATGATTTGGATTTTGGATTTAGTTCATGATTTGAGAAAATTAATTAGGTTGGAATTGATTCATGATTTGAGAAAATCAATTTAGTTGGAATTGATTTAAGATTTGAATTTGAAGTTTGGTTTGAAATAAGGAAACAAGGATTGGGTTCGAGCTATAGGGTAGGCAAGTACTCCTAATATCGTTAACGCATAACCTATTCTTATGGCTAACTCTTCTAAGTCTCTAAGGTTAGGTTAAGTGTTCACCTAATCACTAGAAGTGTCTTAAGACTAAGGAACTCTTAGTGTTTTGAGGAGTCTTATGTCTAGGAAGGAGAAGTTGAAAGATCACTCCAAAAGTGAGGTCAACAATTATGTTTTTTTTCCTTCTCTTAACATGGATTTGAATAGGGTTTGCAAAGTGCATAGTTCATTTGAAAAGAACATAACACTTGCTTAAATTTAGTCCTATGCATTTCTATGTTATGACTTAAGAAGGATCTTCACATTTACACATGTAAATTATACAACCAAATCAAACATAATCTTTTGTATGATTTTTCATCCATTTGTTTCTTTCTGTACATTTACATGTATTTAAGGAAAGTGGTATATTAGTCTGAACATCCCGGGGCTGTGTGGCTTTATGTAGCCTTAAGTAGGTCTTGTACCTTTTGCTCCTGGTGTAGAAAATAATGGCGTTGTACTCACTTACTATTTATATACATGTGGATGTGCATTCATCATCAAAGTCTACTAAAATTTGTATTGCTTGTATAAGTTTGCTTAGGATTATTCATATGCATGGTATACATGATGGAAAGAAATAAACGGGTGTGTGTTATGTGATAGTAATCCACCCTAACTAATCTTAAGATGCCTTTCTTATTAAATAGAGCTATTTAGAACAAATCTAAGCTTAGGATCAATTAAAACACATAAAAAAATTCATTAAAAAAAATCATTAATGAATCTACCTTAGAAATGTTTTAAGGTAGGGATGAAAGAGAAGTTCTCTTCTCTTTTCTTCTCTTCACAACATTTAGTAACCAAGTGTAGGTTCATTCAAACTAAATCAAATCACTAACTAAAATTGACAAATCAACTAAATCACTTAAAATGAAACCACTCTCTAAATTAAACCTTTCACACTTTAAAAATTCCAACCTTAAAACCTAGCTAAGGCATGTCACACAAGCCTTAAATGACACACACATTAGGCTAAGTCACCATGTCTAGCTCTATGTTCGGGAGGTGAATGGTTTGTTTCCTGATTTTATTTTATGATATAATGTTTCTAGACTGGATGTTAGGGTTCACGTGCGTAGTCTGGATGTTAGGCCAATTTTTTTTAGTCTCATCATGCTTTCTATAGGGGGTTGTGCTTAAGTCGTAATAAAAAATATAAATAATTGCATGTTGCTTATACCCTAAGCATAACCAAAAATTAGACACTTGGTTACCCAAGTGTGGGGTGTTGTCCAAATTATTCTTATAACTGCTTGGGTTGTGTAGTATGTTTAACTAATCTCTTTTTTGCAGGTTTAGTTAGATTTATCATTACCATTTTGATATAAATTTTGCAACTAAGATATGGAATGAATATTATGGGGGAATTAAGGTGAACATTGGTTGTAAGACCATGTCTTATATACCATGTGAAGCCTTGGAAAAAACTACGTCCCAAGTCAAACCAAAAGAAAGAAAGAAATGAAGAAAAAAAATGAAGAAAGGAAGAAATAAAGAAATGAAGAATGAAGACCCCCATAACATGAATTTCTTTTAATTGTAATTATTCATTTGTAATCCGGGTTGTATAAGGGTAGAGCTCGGCTAACCACATTTCTTTTCGGGTTGCGATGGAACCCACCACATCCTCTTATTTTTTATGCTAATTTATAAATTGATTGATGTTATGTTTATGATGATTAGGATGGCATGATTTTCCTAGTTTCTTAACTGTTTGATGGTTGTTGTATGGTTTGGATGCGATTAGGCTCTTAGGAAAAAAAATAAAGTTTCCATCCAATTAATCAACTCAATATTAAATCAAATAACTCATAACCTCACTTAAAGCCTAGGACATAAATCAAGATAATAAAAGATTTAGCAACCCCTTATCTGGATGTTGTATGTCTCATAGCATGCATAAATCAATTAGGTCATTAGGGCCATTATAGGGTAGTGACTTCTATCTCTTGAGATAGTACACTATTCCTTAATGTCATGTCTGATCACCTTAATGAGTACATCTACGGATATATGTGGTGTCCCCTAACACACTTAATAATAAACTTAAACAACAAAAAATAAACACCACAATCAATTTTGAGAAATTACCTCACCTGAGTTAATGTTTGGTAGTGGGATCGACCGAGGTAGCTTTGTTTGGTAGAAACGAAGCCTTGTTGAGCCGCACGAGCTTTAATTTGAGTTGGTTTGCTCTATGGATAGAGCTTCTCCCTTTGAGCATTCGGTCTTGATTGAACTATGGCTTCCGGTAGCTTGGAAGCTTAGGAAATGATTTGGTATTGCTCGATGAGGCGTGGTGATGGTTTCTGCAAAATTGATTAAGGTTTTGTGGACGATTGAGCAAAGGTGATTCAGAATAGGGGGTGCCCTATTTTGGTTTCACACACACAGAGGAAATTTTGATCGAGGGAGGCTCGGGAAGGCTTAGAAATGCTCTAAGGGATTTCGTTTCTCACTTGGGGGCTCAGAGAGTGCGAATGGTCATGAATCCCACTCGAATTGAGGGAGTATACCCCTCAATTATGTGTGATGGATGAAAGGGATATGTCCCTAAATTTTTGTTGATTTACCATCGTTAAGGCATCGGAAGGGTCGCCGTCAACTCCACGTGGCATGCCAGGGTTGGAGGAAGTTGTGGCAGGGAGCTCAAGGCAAGATATGTGGTGGTTAAGTTAGCTTGGTTCTTTGGGAGCTCAGGTATGAAGGAAGGAGGAAAAGTTGGGTTTCCTTTGGTCCATGGCTGATAATAGGCTTGCTTAGGTTGGGCTAGGAAGGCTAGGCACACCTCATTTAGCACTTGGATGACTGCCCAAGCGATGGGAGAGTGGACTTTGCTTATTATGAAAAGAATCCAATGTGGGGAGGTTTGTCCAATGGTTAATCCCCTTAGATTGGGTCCCACTTAGATTTGGGCAGATTTTGGGTTTGATCTAGGACTAGTTTGGGTCGAGTTTGGCCAGCTCCTAGGGTCCCATGGGTTGGTTTGGGGTGGTTTGGCTTCATTTGGTCAAATGGATTCATGTTGAGTTAGGTTGACCAATTAGTCAAATTGGGTCATACCAAGGCTTATGTTAGATTTAAATGATGATTTAAATAGTTTTGGTTCAAGTGGTTTTGATTAATTTTGCTTAAGTTTGATTTTGGCTCATTTGGATTCAAATAGATCAAATGGGCTCGCTTACCAATTTGATCAATTTGGCCAAATTAGGTTGGGTTAGGTGTTGGTTCAAGTTCAATTGGTTGATTAAAATGATTGTAGGCTTTGGTTTGATTTGATTTGGGTTTAATTTGGATTTTGGCTATTTTGACCTTTTAGGTCAATTTGGGCTAGGTTGGGTCAAGTAGATCAATTGGTCAAATTGAGCTTGATTATGGCTTTGGTCATGTTCAATAAGTGATTTCGAATGAACTTGAGCCATTGGTTGCAATCAATTTGGCTTAGATCATGATTTGACCCATTTTGGCTTTTTAGGCCAATTTGGGTCAACTTAGGTCGAATGGTCAAAATGGGCTTGGTTTGGCTCAATTAAGGGTTTTATCATGTTCAATCATTGATTATGGATGGGTTTGGTTCAATGATTTCAATCAATTTGGTATATGGTGAGTTTTGACTAGTTTGAGTTTCATTTGGGCTAAAGGTTGACTTGGTCAAAGGACCAAGTTGACTTGGTTTGACCTAATTCAAGGTAGTTGATCACCATATGATGATTGTTGGTCATGATATGAGGTTTGGATGGGTTTGGTTCAGTCCAATTTGGGTTTGATTAGAACTTGTCTCAAAAAGGTCTTCTAGGCCACTTTGGGTCAAGTGGACCTAAATGGGTCAATTGGTTTGATTTTTGCTTGATTCACGTTTAGTTGAACTCATATATGAGCATAGGATTGAAATATAAATTCAACTACAATCAATTTGGGCTATGATGGATTTTGGCTATTTGAAGTTTTCAAGTCAAAAAGGCTAACTTGAGTTACTTGGGTTGATTTGTGTTTGGTTTGATAATTATAGTTTGTGTTTATATTTGGGTAAGTTATTGAAGGAATGATTCATTCATGAAGAAATCCATTGGTTTTGAATTGATTTGGATAGGATTTGGCCAACTTCAAGAAATTGGCTTAAAAGGCTAAAATTGGAAATTTGATTTGATATGGGTTTGGTTTTGGCTATGTGGATTTATATTTCATTTATATTTGTGAATATAATTTAAGGTATACATGATTCATGAGAAAATCACTTGAGTTTTGAGTGATTTGGAACCAAATTTGACCATGTCTAAGGATGCAGGTCAAAAGGGCTTAAGTAGGGAATTGATTTAATTTGATTTATTTTTTATCATTGTAGGGTAGGTTTCATTTATATTTGTGAATATAAATGATTGAATAATTGATTTATAAAGAAATCAACTGATTTTGGGTTGATTTGAGTTGAGATTTGATTAAGCTTATAAAGGTAAGTCCATATGGCTTAAGGAAGGTCTTGATTTGGTTTGAATTTTGAAATTTGAATTTAATTTTGATTTTAGGTTTCAATCAATTGGGTTTGGAATTTGATTTGAGATTGAATGGATATTTGAGAAAATCAATTGAACTGGGGTTGATTTGAGTTTGGTTAAGGCTAAGTCCATAAGATAAAATCAAAGGGCTTAGGAAGGGTTTTGGAATTTGAATTTGATCATGGGTTTCAATCATTTGATTTAGAATTGATTTATAATTTGGATTTGAATTTGAGGTTTGGTTTGAGGGAGAAAGCATGGATTGGGTTTGAGCAATAGGGTAGGGAAGTCTTCCTAAGTCCCTAAGGCATAACCTATTCCTATGGCTAAACCTTTTATGTGTGCAGGTTTAGGTTAAGTGTTCACCTAATCACTAAAAGTGTCTAAATACTAAAAAACTCTTAGTGTCTATAAGAGTCCTATATCTATGTTGAGGAAGTTGAGAACTCACTCTAAAAGTGAGGTCATCACCCCCATAGTTAATTACATCCTAAAGAAAGTGAGTTTCTTAGGAATTCTCTCGATTAAAGTAGGCAATTGTTGTCTCCAAAGATTTCAAAGATAGGACTATCGATAAATTGGATATGTTTAGAAAATTAAGCAAGATAGATCAAAAAAGAGAGACTTATTATCAAAGCCAAAGGGAGATGAGTAGGAAATACTCATGATACTATGAATCCTAGTGAGCATTCTAATTTATCCTATGGTTGGGCTTTATATATAATTGAAATTAAAGAGAATTTTATATTTGTGTTAAAATTTTATTAGAAGACTAGGATTTATAATCTCACAATATAAGATTATGGAAATACCTAAGTGGTGAGGATTTATGCTTATAGCCCTTGGGGAAATAGCAACTTCAGATCCTAAATCTAGAGAGCTTTAGCAAGGGCCAAAGCGCATCCTAAATTTAAGCCAAGATGGGTATATGGTTTAGCTTCATAAGAGAGGGTAAACCACATGACAGACTTATAACCGCCTGGAGTAGTAGCCAGCTAACTCCTTCTACATTTTAAAATCATGTGGTCAAGTCATATATTTTGCAAGATGGTTAGGTTGTTATTATTTAGAAAGAAAACTAAAGTCCTTAAACCCATTCCCTAAGAGACTAGAGCATGAGTGGTATAAATAATGACTTAGTCTAATACAAATTTTATCAATTTTTATTTTATTTTGGACTCTTCATTTTGACAAAGGCCATAGGAGTTTTATAAGTCTAAATGCATTAAAATGAGATTATTGACTAAATCGAGAGAAAGAGGTGTTTTTCAATACATATGAGTCCTTCAAAGGTCAAGTCTTCCCCTTTCATGCAAGGATGGAAATCCTCTCTTAGCAAAAGTGAAATAATATGATATGCATGATATTAAGCATACAACATCCAATTAATGGGTTGCTAAATCTTTTAATTATCTTGATTTAATACCTAGACTTTAAATGAGGTTATGAGTTGTAGTTGGGATAGAAAAATTAATTTTTTCCTAAGAGTCTAATCGGATCCAGTCACACATTAAATCATCATACATAAAAAACTATAAAAATATATGTCATTTCTATTACACAATTGTAAACAAAATATCAAAGAATTTATAAACCTAATGTAAAATAATAATAGGCTGGTGCGATCGCCGTACAACCCAAAAAGAGAAATGAGTAACCAAGCTCTACCCTTATACAACTTGGTATATAAAAAAAATTACAATTACGTAAATGAATAAATGTTATTGGGTGGGGTGGGATCTTCATATCTTCTTTCTTCATGTCTCCTTCATTTCTCCTTTGGATTTGCTTGCTTCAAAGGCATCACGGGCCTTCAAGGACAAAGCCTTCTAGCCTCCCCTCATCCTAATCCCCCATAATACTAACCCTAATTCCTAATGCAAAAATTACATCAAAATAGGAAAAGTAAATCTAGCAAAACACACTATACAACCCAAGCAGTTATATGTATAATTTGGACTTAGCACCCTACACATGGGTAATAAAGTCCACCTATCTTAACTTAGATTGTGGTTAGGGGTTAGGTAACCTACAAAAGAGAGCATTTATATTTATTTTAAGCACCTCTTAAGCATAATCTCCTGCATAAAATATGATTAGGCTAATCACGCTAACATCCAAATAATAATACATCACAAAACAAACATACATCAAACCATGCACTGCCCTAATATTAGGCTAAAATTGGTGACTTAATCTATGGTGTGTGTATTAAAGCTTGTGTAATATGCCTTAGCTAGGTTTTAGAGTTATCATTCTCTAAGTGTGAAGGACATTTAATTATAAAGGGTTGATTTCATTTCAAGTGGTTTAATTAATTTGTAAGTTTTGCTTAATGTTTCTTTTGTTTCACTTGATTTACCCTAAACAACTAAATGTTATAAAAAGAAGGAAAGAGAGGATCACTCTCCTTCATCCCTTCCTTAAGTCACATCTAAAGCCAATTAGTTAAATGAATTTTGTTTAATGAATGGTTTATTACATATTTTAATTAGTCTTAGGTTTAGGTTCACTTTAAATAATCTCATTCAATAAGAAAGGCATCTTAAGATTAATTTGAATTAATCACTATCACATAACACATGTTTGTTCATTTCTTTCCATCATATCTAGCATGCATTAAGTCCTACATAACTATACATGCAATCTTAGCACACTTAAATGATGAATTGTTGTGTTTATTTTTGGGTTTTGGTGTTTTATGTATATATGTGAGGGGACACCACGCAGATCTGCAGATGTACTTATTAGGGTGATCGGGTACCATATTAAGGAATATTGTACTATCTCGAGGGATAGAAGTCACTACCTTATAATAGACCTAATTACCTAATAAGGACTCTTAAGGCATGATAGGTCTTCGAATATACTAGAGATTTTTCCCCTGCTTTACATTGAAAGGTAAAGCAGGGTTTATTTAAATTGAGTTTGTTAAGTTCTCTATAGAGGTAAGCCTTCATAGTTAATTACACCTTAAGGAAAATGAATCCATTAAGAATACTCTTGATTAAAGTAGGTGATTGTTGTCTCCAAAGAATTCAAAGATAGGACTATCAAAGGACTAGTTGTATTTTTGAAAATCAAGTGGGAGAGATCAAAAGGGAAGAATTATTATCGAAACCAAGGGAGATGAGTAGGGAGTGCTCATGATAGTAGGAAGCATAGTGAGCATTCCAATCAATCCTATGGTTGGGGGTTATATATTTCAATTTGAAGAGATTTATTTGTTTAAGTGGGGATTTTATTAAAATCTAGGACTTATAATTTCACATTACAAGATTGTGAAAATTCCTAAGAGGTGAGGATTTATGCTTGTAGCTCGCAAAGGAGAATAGTGACCTTAGATCTTAAATCTAGGGAGATTTGGTGAAGGATAAAACATGACCTAAATATAAGGCGAAAGTGGGTATATGGTTTATCTCCACGAGAGAGTAAATCACCAGATTATTGGGCTTATTATCACCTGGAGTGGCAGCCAACTAACTCCTCCTATGCTTTAAATCCATGTACACAAGTCTTATGCTTTGTAAGTTGACTAGGTTGTTATTTACTTAGTAGGAAAACTAAGTCCTTAAACTCACTCCCTAAGAGACTTGATCATGAAGGGCATGAATAATGACTTAACTATAATGCAAATTTTATCAAGTTTTATTTGATTTTTGGACTTTTTATTTACACATAGGCTATAGTATTTTTTTTATGCCTAAATGCATGAGAAATTGATTATGGGCTAAATCAGAAGAGAAATATGTGTTTTTTCATCAAAGGCTCTTACAAGTTACGCCTTTATTTTCTGGTACAGATGGAAGCCCTCTCTTAGCATGAGTGGAAGAAAATGACATGCATGATATTATACATTCAGTCATCCACCTAAGGGGTTGCTAAACATTTTATTATCTTGATTTAATTCCTAGGCTTTTATGTGAGGTTATGAATTATTTTAAAGTTTTAATTATGAGTTGTTAATGGGATAGAAAATTTATTTTTATCCTAAGAGCCTAATTGTATCCAGGCCACACAACAATCACCAATCATAAAAAAATTATGAAAAGGCATGCTATTTCTAACGCACAAGCTAAACAAAATATCAAACAATTTTACAAAGCTAATGAAAAAGAATAAAATGCTGATGCGGTCGGGTACCAACATACAACCCGAAAAGAAATATGGGTAGCCGAGGTCTACCCTTATACATCGAGGTATAATGAAAGAATAATTGCAATTATGAAACGATAAGTGTTATGGGGGTCTTCATTCTTCATCCTCCATTCTTCACTCTTTATCTTTTATTCTTTCATTTTTGATTTGCTCCATTTCTTTTTTCTTTTAGCTCGATTGAGATGTAGCTTACTCCAAAGGCATCACATGGTATACAAAGCTTGGTCTTATAACCAATGTTCATCCTTAATCTCTATAACACTTATCCTAATCCTAATGAAAAAATTACATTAAAAGGAAGGAAAGTAAATCTAGCTACACTTGCAAAAAAAATATTATCTAAACACACCATACAACCCGAAAGTTATAGGAATAATTTGGACTAGTACCCCACACATGGGTAACCAAGTCGACTTATCCTAACTTGAGCTATGCTTAGAGGCTAAGTAACTTGCAAATCAAAAAGCATTTATATTTTTATTACAATGGCCCCTTTAAGCACAACCTCGCATGAAACATGATTAGGCTAATATCAGCCTAACATTCAGGCTACACACATACACTCTATCATCCAGTCTAAAATAATACATCATAAAACTAAACATTCATCAAGCCATGCACCGCCTAAATATAAAGCTAGAAATGGTGACTTAACCTAATGTGCATGTGTTAGAGCTTGTGTGGTATGTCCTAACTAAGCTTTAGAGTTATGACTTGCTGAGTGTGAGATGTTTAATTTATAAAGGGTTGATTTCTCTTTAAGTGATTTAGTTGATTTGGGGATTTCACTTAGTATTTCTTTTGTTCCATGTACCTACACTTAGCAACTAAGTGTTATAAAGAGAAGAGAGAGAGAGAATCTCTCTTTTATCACTACTTTAAGTCATTTCTAAGGTAAGTTAATTAATGAATTTCCTTTAGTGAATGGTTTATTATGTGTTTTAATTAACCTTAAGTTTAGATTCATTCTAAATAATCCTATTCAATAAGAAAGGCATCTTATACTTAATTAGGATGGATTACTATCACATAACACACACTCATTTATTTTTTTCCATCATTTATATCATGCATATGAATAACCCTAAGCATACCTATACATGCAATGTAAATTATAGCACAATTTGATGATGAATGCAAAAAAGTATATTTTGAATTTAAATGTTTCATTTGTTGATTGAATTATGAACGCATGTCTTTGTTATGTAGAAAAGAGGATTTTTCATCCATTAGCTAAATACACGTTCACATGTATAAAAGTTATAAGTGAGTACGACACCATTGTTTTCTACACCAGGGGCGTAAGGTACAAGTCCTACTTAGGGCTACTTAAAGCCTCGTAGCCCCAGGATGTCCAAACTAATATACTACTTTTCTTAGATACATGTAAATGTATGAGTACAACACCATGCAAAAGTTATATTTTATTTACCTGATTTTTTTATTCTCATTCAGTGGCCACATCATACATGCATATGTATGAGAGTTTTAAGTGAGTACGGTGCTATTATTTTCTACACCAAGGGCATAAGGTACAAGACCTACTTAGGGCTACTTAAAGCCTCGCAGCCCCGGGATGTCCAGACCAATATACTTCTTTTCTCAAATATATATGAATGTACAAAAAGAACCAAATGGATAGAGAATCATGCAAGAAATTATGTTTGATTTGGTTGTATGATTTACATGTGTAATATGAAATCCTTCCTAAGTCTTAACATGGAGATGCATAGGAATAGATTTAGGAAAGTGTTGTGTTCATTTCAAATGAGCTATACACTTGCAAATCCTATGTGAATCCATGTTAAGGTAGGGAAAAAGAACATGATAATGCATATCTTATACTATCATCACATGCAAGCTTATAATAATTGTAAGTAGCATCATTTTATTTATAATAATTGATTTATAAGTTTTGAAAATATTTTTTAATTTAATAGTGATAATATCCACTCCAATTCTTAATTTTAGCCAACACATGGAATTTGACATAAAAGAAACTATTTTATTTAATTAATTTTCTAAAGAAATGATTGCATGATTTCATATGGCAAATAATATTTAGCATGATTGAAAAGAAATAAAGGAATATAAACACATGATTTCATTCATCCCTAATTAATTCCTGAGGACAATCATATTAAAAAGGGCTATTTAAAATAAACCAAAATTCTTTAAAGATATTTTTATCTTTGAATTTGATTTGACTTAGGAAATATGAGAGAGGTTTGCTAATCTTAACCCATTTACCCATGTGTGAATTAGTTTGGTTTAATAAAGAATATTTAAGTAGATTTTATATTTTGATTAGGTTCAGGTATGGATTAAATGAATTAATTATCCCTTACCTACATTACATTAAATTAATTAACTAACTAATAATAAGCCAATATGATATGTAATAACATGAAAAGTAAATTTGCAATGCTCCTAAGAAATGAAATAAGTCTAGTGCAATTGGCTTACGATTAATAGTTAATTAAGCTTAAGGGATCTCACTTAATTACTTTTATGATTTTCTCACACATGTAAGCCAAGCATAATTTCATTATCTTTCATCTTGGGTTATTAAACACCCAAGGAACTGCTCAAGATCAATTAAAGGTTTTTAGGTGTGGATGAATAGATTTTTTTTTTTAATTTTAATTTCATTAAGCTTTTAATGAATTGACTAAACATTTTGGTTGTGTTAATTTGAATGATGAAATTGACTTAGGGGAAAGGATCGAAGGCAAGGCCTCAATCCTAATCCCCAAATTATTTAAACATTCAATTAGGTTTTGGTTTCTTTATTTTAAAGATTAATCACTTAATGAATCAATTAATCATTCCATTAACCCATTAATTAATTTGATTATTAAAGATAAAGAAGATTTAGGAAATGGATTAGGAAAAGTATCCCCAATCACATTTCCTAAGTGATCTTACTATTCAACAGAAGTAATTATGTTTAAATGATTAATCAAGTTATTGTTCATTCCTTAATTATGATTAATTGGATTAAGAGAGTGATTAGGGCTTACTCAAATGATTTTCCTAATTAAATAATTAATAAAATCCTAGAAAAATAGAAGAGGCAAAGGTCATCCCCCTAAAGATCCACAAAAAATTGAGACTAATTGAGTGCTTAATTAAGGTGTAATTAAGCTAATTAGATTTTTGATAAAGCTCTAATTAAGCCAAAATCACTATTTAAAATCAATTTATTATAATTTTTCTAGATTCTCCTCTGCAATATCTTCAAAATGAGCATAAGTTTGTAATTTTTAAATTTTTTATAATTAGTTATGATTTTATGAAGTTTCAAGGTTAAAAGAATTTTAATTAATCCCTTAATCGCTAGCCATGTGGTTGCGTGATGCACTTTCCATGTGACGCGATGAGATTGGCTATTTAACTTATCACATCCACGCGATGACTCAACAACGGCGGATGAGCTTTGTCGGGCCGTCTGATCTGAGATCAAACAGCCACGATTTAATCTGCATGTTAAGGGATAAATCAAAGGATCTACTACAAGATTTAATCATAGCCTTCCATTCCAATCACGCAGAATAGACGGCGTATGATCTATCCCGTTCGCGAGCAACAAAAGAAGAGCACCGTCTGTCTTTCTCTATTCGTTTCGAGCTCACCCGAGCTTGGATTGGGATCGAATGGATCCTATACCATCTAAAGGAGCATGCAATCACATCGAACAGCTGAAATCCCTCGACATGGAGATTTCTTTAACAAAAGACCAACACATAGAGGCCTAAAGCTACGTTTTGAGAAATTGCCTTGCTAGAGCTAAGAACGGTGGTCGAGATCAATGATAGCTTCATCTATTAGAGACGAAGCCCCGTTGAAGAAGTCTAAGCTCAATTTGGCCTAGGGTGCTAGGTCGACCAATTCACGCACGCATGCCTCGGCTTCGATCGAACTCCGATCTCTTATTCTTTGGAAGGCTTGGAAATGGTTTGGTTGACTTCAATTGAGTATGAGGATGGTGTGGGTGCAGGGAATTGGGATTTGATTTAGTAGAGAGGGAGTATTTCTTGAGGGAAGGGTGTCCTGTTTTAGTTTGCACATGGGAATGACAATGGTTAATCAAGGAGAGGTTGGGGATCCTTGAGGGAGTTTGAAATGAACTTTGGGACTCTGAGAATGTGATTGGTGTTGTTCCCCGCTCGAATTGAGGGAGTACATCCCTCAATTAACTAATGTGGATGAAATTCACAAATCCGCCGCAAATCATCTGAGGTTATCGCCAAGGCTCATCCGATTGGTCGAAGCGGTGAGCTCTAAGGGAAGATATGGAATGCTGGGGTGGGATTGCTCTTCCATGTGCCCATGGGTTTGAGCATGGATGAGAGGGAAAGAGCATGGATCCTTTGGTCCATGGCAAAGGTTAGGGAGGTTTAGAGTGGGCTAGGAAGCTTTAGGAATGCTTCATTTGGCATCTTGATGGCTGTTATGGAGATAACAAAGTGGACTTTGCCACTTATTGTAAGGATCTAATGCAAATGGCTTTGCACATTGGCCAATCCCTTTGGCTTGGTTTCAAATGGGTTTAGGCAAATTTGAGGGTGCTTTGGGGCTAATGTGGAGTGGGTTTGATCAGCCAAAGGGGTTCCATAGGGTGGCTTGAAGTGGTTTAGCTCAATTTGGGCGAAAGGATTCAATTGGGTTCATGTTGGGTTAGGATGACCAACCAAAAGGCCGTGGGGTCTAAATCATGATTTGAAATATTTTGGTGTGACTAATTTGATATGGTTTGGCTTATATTTGGTTTTGACTCATTTGGTTTCAAATGGGTCAAATGGGTCAAGTTGACCAATTTGACCCAATTGACCAAATTAGGTTAGGTTAGGTGTTGAATCAAGTTCAATTGGTCATATGAAGATAAGTGGTAGCTTTGGTTTGGTTTAATTTGGGTTTAATTTGGGTTTTGGCCAATCTGACCCTTTAGGTCAATTTGGGCTAGGTTGGGTCAAGTTGACCAATTGGTAAATTTGGGCTCAATTATAACTTTGGTTAAGATCAATAAGTGATTTGGAATGAACTTTAGGCATTGGTTGCAATCAATTTGGATTAAATCATGATTTGACCCATTTTAACTTTTTAGGCCAATTTGGGTCAACTTGGGTCAAATGGCCAATTAGGCTTGGTTTGGCTCAAGTGAGAATTTTGTCAATTTTAAACATTGATTATGAATGGTTTTGAGTCAATGGTTTCAATCAATTTGGCATATGAGGGATTTTGGCTAGTTTGAGTTTCATTTAGGCTAAATGTTGACTTGGTCAAAGGCTAGGTAGACTTGGTTTGACCTAATTCAAGGTGGTTAATCACCCCATGATGATTGTTGATCATGATTAAGATTTATATGGGCTTAGCTCAATCCAATTTGGGTTGGATTAGAACTTGGCTCAAGAAGGGTCTCCTAGCTCACTTTGAGTCAATTGACTTGATCAAGATTTGATTCAAGTTTAGTTGAACCCACATATGAGTTTAGGATTGAAATATTAATCCAATTGCAATTGGTTTGGGGCCAAATGGACTTTGGTTCATATGACAATTTCAAGTCATAAGGGTTAACTTGGGCTTGATTTGGGTTGACTTGGTTTGGTTTGATAATGGTGGTTTATGTTTATATTTGGATCTATGTTTGAAGGATTGATTGAATCATGAAGAAATCCATAAGTTTGAGTTGATTCGGTTTTCATTTATCCAAGTTCAAAAGTTTGGCTAAAAGGGTTAAAATTTGGAATTTGGTTTGATTTGAGTTTGGTTTTGGTCATTTGAATTTATATTTCATTTATGTTTGTGAATATAAATGAAGATATAAATGGGTTTTGAGAAAATTGATTAAGTTTGGAGTGATTTGGAAGCAAATTTGATTAAGCTTAGGGATGTAGGTTAAAAGAGCTAATTTGGGTTTTGATTTGGTTCGATTTATTTTTGGTTATTGGAGGGTGGGTTTCATTTATATTTATGAGTATAAATGAAGGAATGATTGATTTATAAAGAAATCAACCAAGTTTGAGTTGATTTGAAGAAGTTCTGGTAAGCACATGAAGGTGGTTCATATGGCTTAGGAAGATATTTTGGAATTTGGAGTTAATCATGGGTTTCAATCATTTGGAATTTGGAATTGATTTATGATTTAGAATTTTATTTGAGATTGGATTTGATAATTGAGAAAATCAATTGGGTTGGGGTTGATTTGGATTTGGTTAAGGCTAAGTTCATAAGATAAAATCAAAGGGCCTACGAAGAGATTTAGAGTTTTAATTAAAGCTCTATCCCAATTCTAATGTCAAGACGCATAAGAATGAAATTAAATGGGTGCCACGTTGTTCACTAAGGAGTTAGGTAGGAACTTTCTTGGGGCTACTTAAAGCTATGCGTCCCTTGAATGTCCAGACTAATATACCTATTAACATTCAAACTTATGCAAATCAATATATGAATGTAAAAAGAGACTTCACTTCGTACACTAAGCTTATATTCACATATGCACCTCCTATGTATATATATAACTAAAGTCATATATATATATTATAATTCTTTAATAAGCTTTTGAAAATACATTTGAGATTTAATAGTGATACCACACATATTTCTAATTAGACATAAAATAAATCATTTTTATTTAATTAATTTTTGAAAGAAATGAATGCATGCCTACAAGTGGCATACAACATTTTAACATGATTGGAAAGAAATAAAGCAACACAAGTATGTAATTTCATTCAATCCAACTAATTCCTAAGGACAATCACTTTAAACAAGCTTATTTAAAAAAAAAAAACTAAAGTTTCTTAAAGCCATTTTTTATTTCATGTTTGATTTGATAGATGTGAAAGAGGTTTGCTAATCTTAATCTCATTCCTCATATGTACAAGTTAATTTAATTTAATGAAATGCAATTAGGTGATTTTTAGGGATTGATTAAGTTAAGCATAGATTAAATCAATTAATTAACCCTTACCTATGTCACCTTAAGGAAATTAATTAAACAATTATGAGCTAATATGATATGCAAATAAATTGAAAAGTAAATAGCAATGCTACTATGAAATGGAAGGGGCCTATTGCAATAGGTCATAATCATTAATTAATTAAGCTTAAGGAACTCACTTAATTACTTCTATAGTTTTCTCACACATATGAGCTAACCATAATTTTATTAGCTCTCTCTCTTTAGGTTATTGAACACCCAAAGAGCTACCCAAGATTTAATTAGGGAAAATAGGTTTAATCAAGTTCATTAATTATCTAATCAAATCCTAATTCTTCTTAATCAACAATATGAAATGGACTGGGAGAGAGAAGGAAGCTTAAGTCTCAATCTAAATCTTTCAATTAGTTAATTAAAGTTCAAATATGATTTGGGTTTTGATTGATTTAATTAATTAAATGATTACTGAGTTTTAATTAATTAATTTTAAAGAGGGATGAAGAAGACTTATAAAAGCTTGGAAAAGGAGTCCCAATCCATTTCTTTAAGTTTCTCCACTATTAACAGAGGCTAATAAACTCAATTAAATGATCCATTCACTATTCATTTGATTAATTATCATTAATTAAGCTAAGAGAGTAATTAACCACCAATTATCCCAATTAATCGCCTAATAAATTCCAAGAAAAATGGGAGAGGCAAAGGTCATCCCCCAAAACACCTCTAGAAAATTTTAAATTAATCAGATGATTAATTAAAGAGTAATTAAGTTAATTAAATTTTAATTAAACCTTAATTAAGCAAAATTTACTATTCAAAGTTAATTAATAATTTTATCGATTCCTCTAAAATATCTTGAAAATGAGCCTTCATTTGTATTTTTTGTATTTTTCTTTAATTAGTTATAAATTTTGGAATTTTAGCATTAAAAAATTAAAAGCTCAATTAATCCTAAATCCGGTGCCAAGGGATCGCTAACGCAGAGCTATGTGATGGGATAGGTTATTTAAGTTGTCACATCCGCGTCGAGTTGGTTTACATGATGCACTTTCAGGACCTTCCATCTAAGATCGATGACCATGATTAAATCCCAGCTAAGGAGAAAATAGAGGGAAAGCATGATTAGATCGTGGTCATCTATTCTGATCACGCAGAATGGATGGCCCATGATTTATCTCCGGCGAGAGATGGATGTTGTCCATCTTTCTCCATTCGACCAACTCACCAAAGCGAATGGAGATCAAATAAATCCCACACCTTCAGGGAGGCAAAATAAGAAAATCCAACTATGGAAAACTTATGACATGGAACTTTCCATCATAAATGACCAAACTGCTTTCACAATGATCGCTTTAATGGCATACTTTACAAGAGCTTGTGACCGATGATTCTAATGATTGAGGAAGCTTTGTTTGGTATAAATGAAGCCCTATTGAGCTTAGGTTAGGTTCAAATGCTGATTTGGAGAGTTTTAGTTCAAGTGGTTTCAATCAATTTGGCTTAAGATTGATTTTGGCTCATTTGGATTCAAATAGGTCAAATGGGATAAGTTGACCAATTTGACCAATTTGACCAAATTGGGTTGGGTTAGGTGTTGGTTCAAGTTCAATTGGTCAATTGAAAATGATGGTAGGCTTTGGTTTGATTTGATTTAGGTTTAATATTGATTTTGGCAATTTTGACCCTTTAGGTCAATTTGGGCTACGTTGGGTCAAGTTGACCAATTGGTCAAACTGGGCTCAATTATGGCTTTGGCCAAGTTCGATAAATGATTTGGAATGTACTTGAACCATTGGTTGCAATCAATTTGGGTTAAATCATGATTTGACCCATTTTGGATTTTTAGGCCAATTTGGGTCAACTTAGATCAAATGGTCAATTAAACTTCGTTTGACTCAATTGAGGTTTTGATCATGTTCAATCATTGATTATGAATTGGTTTGAATTAATGGTTTCAATCAATTTGAAGTCTAATGGATTTTAGCTCATTTGGAGTTTTCAAGTAAAAAAAGCTAACTTGGGTTTGACTTGGGTTGGCTTGATTTTGGTTTGATAATTGTAGTTTATATTTATATTTGGATGAGTTATTGAAAGAAAGATTGATTCATGAAGAAATTTGTGGGGTTTGAATTGATTTGGGTATGATTTAGCCAAGTTCAAGAAATTGGCTAAAAGGCTTAAATTGGGTTTTGGTTTAATTTTGGATTTGCTTTTGGCTAATTGGATTTATATTTCATTCATATTTTGGGATATAAATGAAGATAAATGAGTCATGAGAAGATCACTTGAGTTTGGAGTGATTTGGGAGTAAGTTTGACCAAACTTAAGGATGTAGGTCAAAAGGGCTAAAGGAGAGAATTGATTTAGTTTGATTTATTTTTTTTCATTGGAGGGTGGGTTTCATTTATATTTGTGAATATAAATGAATCAATAATTTATTTATAAAGAAACCAATTGGTTTTTGGTTGATTTGGTTTAATATTTGATTAAGCCTATGGAGGTAGGTCTATAGGGCTTAAGAGGGATTTTGGCTTGGTTTGATTTAGTTTAATTTGGTTTTGTCAATTTGAATTTGGATTTCATTTATATATGTGAATATAAATGAAGGAATAATTGATTTATAAAAAAATCAATCAAATTTGGGATAATTTGGGTTGGTTTTTGGCTAGGCCTATGGAGGTAGGTCCATAGGGCTCAAGAGGGAAATTTGATCTTGGATTTGATTTGAGATTAATTTGTTTAGTTTAGGATTTAGATTTGGATTTAATAAATGATTGAAGGATTGAATTGATCTCTTGAAAAATCAATTGAATCAAGATTGATTTGAATTTGGTTAAGGCTAACTCCATAGGATAAAATCAAAGGGCTTATGAAGGGCTTTGAATTTAATCATGGGTTTTATGGAGAAATCTTGAGTTCGAATTTGATCATGGGATTTATTATAAATCTTGAAAATTTGGTCTGGTATGAATTTGATGTTTGGTTTAAGAAGAAAAGCATGGATTAGGTTTAGGCTATAGGGTAGGAAAGTTTTCCTAAGTTCCTAAGGCATAACCTATTCTTATGGCTATCCATTCTAAGTCTCTAGGCTTAGGTTAAGTGTTCACCTAGTCATTAGGAGTGTTTTAAGACTAAGGAACTATTAGTGTCTATAAAAGTCCTAGATCTATGATGAGGAAGTTAAGGACTCACTCTAAAAGTGAGGTGAACATATACATTTAAAGAGACAAGATAAAAGGCATAAAAAATTCAAAAGGAGAGAATATAAAGCTCTACGTATTAGCAGCAAATATTAGTGTCTATCATTAACATGAATACTGATGCTTAAAATTGACATAAACACTGACAAATAACATTAATTTCAACACTAATGCATAATCTCAACATCAACCTTGATGTCTTCAGTAACACTAATGCTAATACCTAATGTTGATGTCATATAAGCACTCGACATTACTATTTCAGCATTTGTGTTTAGGATTTAGGTTTAGGTTTAGGGTTAAGGCTGATACTTGCCTTTGGTATCAATACTAATTCCCAACTTCTCCACTAAGATTAAAGGTCATCATTAATAACTATCACCTAACCTCAATTGTCACCACCAAGGCTAATACTCACTATTAATATCAAGCACCGTACGTACATCATGGTCACTAAAGCCAATGTTTAATGTTGATAATAGCGCCATTACTTAATCACTGATGTTGATTCCCACCTTCACCACAAAGTCGGACGTATGTCATTAACATGAATGTTGAGGTTCATCATCTCCACCAAAGTTTTCACTTGATATTAACATTAATAACCTGACACTTATCAATGCCACATAAATTGATACTTATTATTATAATGACCACCATTGTCACCAAAGATAATGCCCAATGTTAACTTCGATGCTAACATTAACACTAATCCTAACATTAACACTAATGCTAACACTTGATGTTAACACCAACATTAATGCCTAATGTTGACATCATTGTTGATGAATATTATCAATGCTAAGTTTAATCCCAATCATCACCATTAAAGCTAATGCCTATTGTCAGCATTATGAACCTAAGATCCACCAAATTAATTTCATACCAATAATCAATACTAATATTAACTACCAATGATGACATAAATATTAACATGTAATATTGATGTTCATATTAATGTCAACAATCAACATCAATATTGATGCCTAATGTTAACATTAACTCCAACACCCTATGTTAAAACTAATCCTAACATCAATGCTAGATGTTAACACCAACACTCACCTTTAGTGCTAATGTCGATGTCCACCATCACTACTAAGATTAATTGTCATCACCTTTAAGGTTGTCATTCACTATTAACATTAAGCACCATAAGTATGTTACATTACTAAAGTTGTCTCCCACCATTAACATTGAGTGCTAAATGCTTAGTTTAGCCACCAAAGTTGATACTTGACATTAACACTAATGCAAACACCAGAGGTCGGTATTGATCTTATGCTTGATCTTGATCATAAATGTTTGACATTTACCATGATTACCATGACGAAGACCTATCATCGACATTTATACTAACACTTGTCATTACCACCAAAGTCATCACTCACTATTAAAATCAAGCACCTGATGCTCACCTCTGCCACCAAGATCGATGCTCATCATGCATTAAACTCTCAATGCTTATCATGCAACCATAGCTAACACTCAATATTGATACTAGAATTGATACTTGATGTCAATTCCTATGTTGATATGAAGTGCTAACAATAATGCAAGTACTTATTGTCTACACTAATGCTAATGCCAACCATCACCACTAAGGATGACATATGCTGTCAATACATGTTATCAATATCAAGTTCTTGACATCCACCATCACCATAATGGTTGATGCTGAACATCGTTAGCACAACTATTTTCCTAATATCCACTCCAACATTGATGCTAAACTTTGAAACTAAGTCTAATGTTAGTCATCATTGCTAGGCATTAATGCCAAAACTTATAATGTTGACACAAATATTGATGTCAAAACTTGAATCTTCAAATTCAACATTGACACCAATATTGATGCCCACCATTGACACCAACGATAACACCCATTATTGACAATAACACTGATAATCACTATCACCTACACATTACACTCATCATCAACATTGATATCAATGCATGCCATCTCTACTAAGGCCAACGTATGGTCCTTTACTTGATGATCTCTATGCTATAAAAAGAACATATAAACAAACCACAAAAGGCCTCTTTATGACAATTTCAAAATCTTGTTCCCTAATTCAACTATAAAATCATCTTTCATCTTATGTCTAATTAATTATACCAATTGAATAATTGAATACCTTCTAATCTTATAATTATACACTCATGAATTATTCGACTGAGCAAAGGCCCACGGATAGGTCTTTCATGTAAAAAAATGTATGTCTCCAATGAGCTACTCACAACTTAACAAACTTGTGTGTGAAATTTTCAAATAATACTAACATGATGAATTCTCTCCACCCCACAAATATTTCCAACACAACAATCATTATGATAATATTAGTTAACCATGTAGCAACTTCTAAGATTCAATCGCATACTAATGATTTTAATAAATTTTTATCTTCTATGCATCTAGATAATTTTTCAACAATTATGAAGCCTAAGAATAACGGGTTTTCAAAGTATTTTCTCCACTTTAATTAGTATGACATAAGGTTTTTTTCTTTCTTTTCTTCTTTTTTCTTGGCCTATCATAGTGCACACCTCTTAGTATAATAGAGAATAAGTGCTCTCTTTCGATAGATAGGAGTTATTACTCTAAAAATAGCTCAAACATGCCATTCAATGGACATATTATAAATTTGTAAATCTGAATGCCAAACTCATATAGGACTCCATGTCATTCACTGAACCTATTAATACAATAAATGAAGTTAGTTCTCACATTATTTTAATAATATATGACATGTGATATAAAAATATCTGTAAATAATGTTCTATGTTTTAATATCTTATTATTTTAGTATAAATTTTATGACAATTTTTTTCATAAATTTATCTTTTTATTTATAAAATGATTTTATATATTGATGAAACTTTTATTTGTTTTTTTATAATTATTTTGCTAATTATATCTTTAGAGTGCATTATATGAGGAATTGAATATATATATATATATATATATATATATATATATATATATATATATATATATATATATATATATATATATATATATATATATATATATATATCATGAACCTTTGTCTCCTACAAATTAAAGGTGTTTACCTTTGGAGTTCATAATGGCAATATTTTAATATGAATATATTTGCTCAATTTTTTGAGGAGTTATATACATATCATATAATCTTATATATTTATATATCTAATATTTAAATATTAATATTTATATATATAACATATAAATCTTTAATATCACATTAAAAATATTACTATCACTTATTTTTAAAAAATTATATGTATATATATATATATATAGCAAGAGAGAGAGGGGGAGAGAGAGAGAGAGAAGTATTATGTATATAAAATCTATATTATATACATATATATATATATATATATATATATGTAAAAAATCAGAATGTATATGTAAAAAATCAATAGAATGTATGTAAATGTATTTGATTTTTTTCAACAAAAAATTAAAATGATAGAAGTAGAAATCAACAACGCCGTCTTAAAGTGGGGGAAAATATTACATCGAGTCCGACGTAGCTTTACGATGGACTCCAATCGCGACGATGACGCTTAACCACGCCAAAAAATGATGCCGTAAGAAAACGGCTATTTTTCATGGCTCTACCCGACCCAACCCGATTTCGCCTAAACCTCGTGGAACAAAATATCTACGTGCTCAGATTCTAATACTCGTATTGTGGGCTTTCGAAGAGAATTTCGTGAGTCCTCACCCACCTCCGCTGCTCGATCATTGCAGGCTTCTAATTTCAAACGATCTATTCTCGTTGGTTACGAGGTATTTCCACATGCATTAACTTGAAAGATTTTAGGGTTTTCTCTGTCCATTACAATCCATCAAGATGTGTTTCTAGGTTTATTCCCTTTGATTTTATATATGGCTACCCTCCTCACTCTCACCTCTGACCTCCTAATATTAGAGATGATTTTGGGCTATTTTTCTTGATTGTTCGGTCTGGTTTTTGAGACAATGTTTACGCTTTGTGGAAGTAGGTTGTTTGGAAGCTAATTTTATGCTTGTTTGCAAATGTACTCTCCAACCCCTCAGACCTACCTCTATACTTTCTTGAGATTTTGCTTTTTTTTCACCCATTTGTTCCGCTTGGAGGACATACTATGGCTAGAACTGCTATATGAATAACTGAAGTTGTGTTTTGCTGGTGGGTGTGTTCTGAGAAAATGAACTGCACTCCTACCTGTGCACTCGTACCCGATATTAGAGATGATTTTGGGCTATTTTTCTTGATTGTTCGGTCTGGTTTTTGAGACAATGTTTACTGCTTCTCTGTGGAAGTGGATTAGAGGTTGTTTGGAAGCTAATTTTGATGCTTGTTTGCAAATGCACTCCAGCCCCTCTGCACTCACTTCTATACTTTCTTGAGATTTTACATTTTTTCACCCATTTGTTCCGCTTGAGGGCATACTATGGCTAGAATGCTATGAATAACCTGGAAGTTGTGTTTGCCGCTTGGGTGTGTTCTGGAGAAAATGAATTGCACTGCATATCTCCACTGCACCTTTGTACCTCCTGCATCTCCGATTGTGAGACCATTTTGGGCTATTTTTCTTGATTGTTCTCCGGTTTTGAGATAATATTTACGCTTCTGGAAGTAGATTAGAGGTTGTTTGGAAGCTAATTTTGATGCTTGTTTGCAAATGTACTCCAACCCCTCACCTTTGTACCTCTATACTTTCTTGAGATTTTGCATTTTTTCACCCATTTGTTCCGCTTTGAGGGCATACTATGGCTAGAATTCATATGAATAACCTGGGAAGTTGTGTTTGGTTTGGGTGTGTTCTGGAGAAAATGAATTGCACTCATACCTGCACTCCTGTACTCCTGTACCTCCTGCACTCCCTATTAGACAATTTTTGCTTTTTCTTGATTGTTGGCCTGGGTTTTGAGACAATGTTTGCTCTGGAAGTAGATTAGAGGTTGTTTGGAAGCTAATTTTGATGCTTGTTTGCAAATGTTCCTCCCAACCTGTACTCCTGTATTCTATACTTTCTGAGATTTTGCCGCTTGGATGTGTGTGGAGAAAATGAATGACCTCCTGCACTGCATTCTCTGCACTGCATCTCCCGATATTAATGTGCTTGCAATCCATTATACTATTACCTTGACTTTATTTTGAAGTTCAAAGATGTCGCAAAAGGATAACGCCTATGCGTCCGAGTGCCATCGAGCATTATTTGATAATATTACTCGCTTCACTAGTGAAGTGATCGAAATATTGAAGCGCTTCACCAACCAATTCCGATTGTGGATCAAAGAAGACTTGCCATAACCTCTATCCCATATCTTGGGACATCTGAGAAGCCTTTTCTTGGTGGCAAGGCATTTCTTTCACCCCTGATGAAGTGATGTCGGGGATGCCAAACAAAGGGGAGAAAGTTTTATGGTAGAATCCCATCACACAGATAGTTATTATAAGAATAAGCTCTATAATCTGATAGTTCGCTGCGTACGATACAGCTTGTACATACATTTTCTTATTTCAAATTTGTTCTTGCACCACAACTATAGAGTAGCTTCTAGTTTAATTGCCAATATTGAAAAATTTGTCGAGTAATCAGTTTATTTGGGCCTTCTTAGTGTCACAATTCAATGGCATTACAAGAAAGATACACACGCAGCGCCTGCTACATGAGTGCTTTGTCCCTCTTCTTATGGTATGTTCTACCCATCGCTATATTTTACTTGATGTGAGCAAGTTAACCTCAGATAAATGTTTCTTGTAGATCCTGGCTGAGTATTATTAGCATTAGCCACCATTTCCGTCCAGGCCTCGATGTTGCGTTAGCCTAAAATAAAGTTTCTAGACGTTGCCTTCGACGCTTTGGGAGGAGACCAGGTACAGGACATTAGTTATGTTTGTTCATTTCGGTGTAGTAATGCATTTACCTATGTTGTTTATCGTCATATCTATCTTTGGCTTAACATAGTCCTTTACACTCGAGGACTAAGAGGAGAGACTGCTCATTGAATCATCCTCTCCTCCCCATGAAACTTCCAGTGAGCTCAACATCAACCCCATCCGTCTAGCCATCGCCTCCTAATGATTCCCAGATATCTCTCCTGATATTCCCCCAACCAAGGTGTCTAGCTTGCCCTCGCTACTACCCCCAATCAAGGATCTACACAGATAGGTTATTTGGTTTGAGAGTTGAGGGAAGTTGTGGCATCCTACCATGCAGCAAGAGGAGGTCGGATGGCATGCGCATCATGATGGGTACCCTCGACAAGAGTGCTTCCATCCCCAGGGTGGAAGTCGCCATGAGGAGACCACCGGGTATCTTCTCAGAGACCTTATAAGGAAGCCCTCCTGGAGTCAGGCTGAGAAGTCACGAGGCCGGGTCAAGGGGAGGCTCCCACCCAGCATACAACCACACCGCCTTCATCATGCCTTGCACGCCTGAAGGCACGCAGATGAGGAAGAGGAAAGCTATGTTCTCTCCGCTCACCACCACGCAGCCTACGCTAAGAGTGGTCGATCGATTTTCCCTCCACCCAACCCAATGGCAGTGTATTATGTTGAATTTCATGAATAATGTGATACAATAGATGACCCTTGTTCTTTTCACCCTTCAATTCAGTCGGAGCCGATTTCCTCTGATGAGCCATCAAAGGCTATCGTAGTTGTGGAGGAGCACCAGTCCGAGGTAAGCAGAAGTCCTGATTCTCAAGCTTTAGATGACAATGGATATAGCTTTTTACCAATTATTTTCAGCCTAAATAATTATATTACAAAACCGAGGCACAAGAAATTGCACTTCCCATCCAGATGGCATGCCTCACCGATGCTCCAACTCATAGACCGGCCGTGCTCGATTCCAAGACAAGTAAGTCACCCGATCTTCTCCTCCTTTTCACAGATTCAAATGTCATATCATTCTAACTACTTCTATTAATTTCTCGCTCAATAAATTACAAAATAACTGCTTCGATAATACAGGGAGATACGTTGCTCGCAAATGGAAATATTATTATTTCAAGGTGATTGACGACATCGATGGATCAAGATTCCGCCGATGCACACGCCGATGCGTCGCGATATCTCGTACCGAGAAGTACTGCGTGTGGATTGTATGTCCCATTCCTTTACATTTCATGCTTACCGGGTGAGTTACTCCTCCAAAATTAGTGGTTATGCATTCTTGATATTCATGTATGTCCGCCGTGACTTATAGATGTTATCTGCATCCTGTAATTATGCCAGATGGCGCTAAAAGAAAGCAAGATGTATATCCAAAGATGTCACCGCAGATGGTGCATCCGGTCGAGCTTTACTCCCGCTATCCATAATCAAGACGGACACTTCTTGTCGATAATATCAAGCTTGGCGGTGGTCATTTTACTCATTGCCAAAACCGACACATAAAGCCATTCTCAAATGGTATGCACTCTTCTGGGGTTCTCCGGGATCTAACTAATACCTTATCCATCTTCCGCGTGATTAAATTCGCTCGTGGATATCGGCCATTATTTTGACAAAGAACCCAAAGAAATGGCCATTTGAAACGGGTGAGTGGTTGCCGCCCAGCCAACAAGGTCGACTACAGATGTTCATTTGCAAATACATGGAGGCATAATCGAGAAGCCCATAATTAACTGGGCTCAACCAGGACTGGACAAAAGATGAATAGATTTAGTCGACTTTGTTTATGCATTTTTGCTTGGCCTCAAAAAAAAAAATAAAATTGCTATTTCTGGGGTAGGGATAATTCGCTTGTTCTCTCAGACAACACATTCTGCTTAGCATGTTCATTTGCATTTTGAGAGACTTTCTTTCAAGAATGATTTTTTCGCTTTGTTTCATTTCTCAGCCTTGTTCGATCATGGTAACTAAATCCCAACCAAGTAATAATAATGTAGTCGACCAATTTTAAGAGAGTATTTCTACCATTCTGCAGTTTTGTTTCACTTTCTATAGCTCGTTGATCATGATAACTAAATCCCAATCAAGCAAGGTGGTCGCTCGAATTTTAGATTTGGTATTTATACTCTCTGTGCAGGTTTTGTTTCACTTTCTGTAGTCTGGTTGTTCCGATCATGGTAACTAAATCCCAATCGAAGCAATGAGGTCCCTGCTCAATTTGGAGATTTCAAGATCTGCATTCCTCTGCACTTTGTACTTATGTACCTCTGCACTCCTCAGATTCATTACATCAGATCTCTGCACTTCCTGCACCTCTGCTCTATACCTCCAGACTCTGCACCCCTCCTGCACTTCCTGCACTCATATACCTCATACCCTCGTACCTCCGTATTAATTCATTGGATTTTTTTTAAAACACTATATTTCTTTATTTTTAAAAATAATTATCACTATAAAATATATTTTTCAAATCAAAAGATAAATAAAATAAAATAATAATAATAAATAGAATAAATAAAATACAACGATGCCAAATAGTCCATAAAATACAACTAAGATTACTTAATTTCTCTCTGTTTTTTGTTTAATATACATTGTAACATAAAGTATATATATATAGTTTTTATTTATTGATTATTTTAAAACAAAAAAATGATAAGATAAAAAGAAAAGAAGATGCTCCACGCGTGAGCTATGGTCAGATTTTCATTTCATCAACAGTTATTCCTAAGTGAACATATGATTTATTTAATTCAATGTTAATATTAAATAATTTGAATTTTTAACTTAAAAAAGAGTTAGGAATCAGTTTTAAGCAAATTTTAATTACCTATTTTTAATTAAATCAAAAACGAAAATATCAATATTAATAAATAAAAATAATTACCTATTTTTAATTTCTCATTTACTAATCATCATTTAATTTTTTCTAAATTTGTATTATTAAAATCAAAAAATTAATTTTCTGAATTTTAATTCTTAAATCCTCGAGATAAAACAACCAATGCACACTCTCTAATTAAAATTTAGAAACATGGTAACTTAGTATAAAATATATATTTTAAGATATGATATTAAATAGTTTAGTATATAAATAAAAAATGAATAAACAAATATCTATTATTATAAATTTAATTTTTTTAAAAAAAGTAAAAAATAAAAAACATATCTATTAAAGCTTATATTTGTTTCGCAACATGCATAGTTTTCATAACACAGTAAAACATAAAATAGAAACACAGTTTTAGATGGTCCAATTTAGATGACAATAATGCAAATGGATATCTTTCAATAATAAAATTTTAAGTAACTTTTATTGGTGCAGTTACAGGTTTCAATAGTTTACCAAAGTTATGAAATGAACAGAAAAAAAATACAAGCATTATGACTAAAACGAGAAAAATGAAATTAAAAAAATGCCTTCTTGGATAATATCATGCATCAAAATGCGCCTCTTATAATAATATCCATCATCGCCTTACCCTTCAAAGATATTGGTTGATTGATGAGGTCGAACTGAATTCCTGTGGTACAACATCGTAGTAAAGGTACAACATCTAAGTAATGGATGAATGTTTGACGGCGTCAATGTGAAATATTCTAGGCTTACCTGTGAAAAGCACTAGGGCATAACAGAGGAGCCGCAACCTGACGACGATCCCGCTCTACAAGACTCGAATTCACTTTTGTTTCTAAGACAAGAAAATATAATGAATTAAATATTTACAAGAACCTATAAGTAATAGCAACATCGAGACAAGTAGGATAAGTACTTGTGGATTTTTGATTTCTCCTAATAAGCCTTGAGCCTTACGTAAAAACACCCTTTGACGCCTCTCTTGATTGGATCCTTCAAACCGCCCTTCTCCTTAGTTGATGATGTGGTCGCATTCTTCCTCTTAACCGATTCAAACGGTGGAGAATTCCCACTTATTACGGAGTCCACTTCATCGATAGTCGCTAAGAGATGCAAGCATGTAATCCTCAACAATCTTATTACCCTCGTGTTCGAGCTAATTTAAATATGCATATCGACTTATATGGTTCCTCAAAATAATGCCGCCCATCTTTGCTCTCCACATGTACTAACCTTCAGATGAACCATCGATGTAGATGTCCCTCTTGCTCGGTAGACCACTGATGGAGGTACTTATCCGAATGCGCAAAGACATCATTCCGCTAAGAACTCTAATGCAAGGTGCAAAGTATGCCCATCATTTCAAATTTCTAGCAACTACAAGAAATATCCATAGACACATCAAAGTGGACAATCCGTGTTTTGATGCATTCTTCTTCTAAGTTCCTCACCAAGTACTCCATGGGCCTATCATCCACACGAATAGATAATCTCCAACTCCATGCAAAATTCTTCTTCAACATAGTAAAGCTTCCTCAGATAAAATAAAGCAGCCTTGCTTAAGAATTGGACTACTCCTAACAACAGAACAATTGTCGACCGATACACTTGAAGTCTTCATCATGTTCATTTCGCACCATGTTTCCATCACCTTCTCCAATCCCAAGAAACAATCAAATAACTTGTTGGCTTCAAATACCATGACACACACTATTTGTGGCCTCACTACTGAGTTGACAAGATGCCCATACAAAATTTATCTTTGTTGAATGCGTGGACCATTTCGCCTAATTTTGTAAAGTTCGAGATAGCCAAGCATGATCATGCAAATTGCCCTCCTAGCATGGCGCATCAAGCATCCTCAAACTCATCCTCGCGTCACATTTGCTCATGCATGAGAATAGCCCTTGAACTCTCTTGTTACTACTAAAGCAATGGACCTTGAGGGGGGCTTTCGAGATATGTCATTGGCACAACCTATGACGCGATAGTACATTCTCGATAGTTTCTCGCCATAGCCGATCTTGATCAAGAAATATCGTTATAGGATGCTCGCCACCCATCAGAAGAAATGTCCGAATAACCATGTGAATGACTCGATGGTCTCTTCCACAAAAAGGCTACTCCGAATAAGACGTTTTGCTAATAATGATTCACTCCAACGAGTGGGTACGCATAAGATTATATTTATTAAGCCGATAGTATCAAAATTATCACATCCCCAAAACAATCAAATTCAACCCTAGACATACCATTGCTCCAAAAAAAACTCACCAAGCAGACGATCAACCTCAACATCCCATACAAACATCTCGTCCCGCTTGTCTTTCCTTGAACAACAGATAATTGCTATCACCACTTGCAATCCGTGACCTTCGCTTCTTTCGGATGAAATTGAAAGCATCTCTTTTGTGAATCCAATATTCTCTACCCCACCAACTTCCTCGCTAGATAGTCAACGCTGGCTGCACTAAATGCCTCCATCATCATCTTCAAACAGATGCCTTCATCAAGATGACTGTATATCTGAGAAGATGATCACCGCCTTTTACCCATGAATGATTATGGTTTCTATATATTTTTTAACCGACCAATTCCTCTAAATCCACACAATAATCACCACGGACAAACCCCTCAGACGCTTTTCTTGAATTTTGTTATATGGTTTGATTGATGTTTTTCCACTGCACACGAGAATCTTTCAATTTCAATTTCTTAGAGTTTGGCCAATAACTTGTATGGTCTTTTCTAACACCCAGCTTTGATGTGCATAATCACAATACAAGGTAAGCCGATTTCATTATGCACAACCTGCACAGATACCCCAAATTTGGGTCATTAGATAAAACAACTTCATCATCGATTGCTCATTCACCACATTCATCAAAACATAGAGTCCGCAGTTCCACGTGATAATGGAGAGTAGATGAAATAGAGAGCAGAGAGAGAGGGCAGTTAGTCCGTGAGAGTACAGACACAAAAAATACCCAAAAAATCATTCGAACAGCCACCAAATTGAAACCGGAGGGTACAGAAAATAGAGTATGTGAGGCAGGGGTAAGGCATGAGGGTACAGAGCAGAGCAGGTATATACAGAAGCAGAGGTATGAAAGGCATAAACAGAGGGTAAATGTGAGACAGACACAGAGGGTACAGAGACAGAGGCACAGGACAGAGGCAGAGGCTGAGGTACAGAGGCAGAGGCCAGAAATCTCTAAAATTCATCAGAACAGCCACCTCATTGCTTTGATTGGGATTTAGTTACCATGATCTGAACAACCAGGCTATAGAAAGTGAAACAAAACTGGAAAAAATTGTCTATACTCGAAAGACACTACAGAGAGTACATATGTAAATAAGTACTAAAAAATTAATCAAACAGCCACCAATTTTCTCCTGAAGGATTAATCAATATGTTTTCTCCAACGACAAAAAAATTATGAAAATAAATATGAATCGTCGATTACGAGAGTACCCAGTAAAGCAGCTTCACCAGACATAAAGTCCTCAGAGAACTCCAAACAGTGTAGGAAATCTAACTTAAATAAATAAATTACAAACTATCGCTGTCATTTTACATATACAACTCCTTAAAAAGATTACCGATCCATTTTTCTTTTCGACATCATCAGCTATTTCCTCAATGCCTCCATTTTCAGATTCATTCTCCTTCTTCATAGCTCTTTCGTAATGCTCTCACCAAATAAAAAAATACGACCCCCAAATGAAGATATTTTAAATTTATCCCGCACATATACTCATTCCCCGCAGTTTTGGGTCGGGTCGGGCGCTAAACCGTGAAAAATAGCACCATTTCCGTCTTACGGCGTCATTTTTTGGCACCATTAACGCGTACGCTGCGTTATGATTGAGTCCGACGTAAAGCTACGTATGACTGACGTAATATTTTCCCTTAAACGTGATCTCCACCTCATACTTTCATCCAAGAACAGAGTTATGAATTAGGCCATGGCCGACAAAGAACCCATCGCCGCGTCCATCGTCATCTCAAGCCCGACATACACGCCACCCTCTCTGAGCTTTTTTAGAAGGTTATCCACTCAACCTCCGACGATCTATCTTGTAATGAGAATATCATTATGATTAATTCTCGAGACCTAAAACGTCACATTCATCACTCATGTATAACGTCCCTTGATATTCCCATATGGG
This sequence comes from Cymbidium sinense, assembly GCA_021442155.1. Lineage (NCBI taxonomy): Eukaryota > Viridiplantae > Streptophyta > Magnoliopsida > Asparagales > Orchidaceae > Cymbidium > Cymbidium sinense. The sequence continues at coordinate 87,372,464 of CM038230.1, read as the reverse complement.
CACCTCCACTGAGAGGAATCAACTGGCCTGTTCTCCGAAGCCACCAAAGCTCCTGCTCCTCACCTTCGTCACTTTCTCCGACCCCTTTTCTTCTCCATTCCTCCTCTTTTCCCTATTAAGACCTCCCCTTCCGACCACCATATCATGCACATATGTTCTCACCATAGACCACCTGTGTTCTCAAATCTCATCTCACTGCCCATAATGACTGCTGTTATCCTAGACTTCTTAGGTTTATTTTGTCGAGAACTCAACATCTTAAGTTACCTTTTATAGCCCTTCTTTTCCTTCATGCTTCATCTCCGACGCTCAAAGAGACCACCATCGGTGAGTTCTGAGGAGCCACCAATGCTACCAGTTGCGCTCCCTTGAAGGCTGGGATTTTTTTGGAGCCGATCTGTGAGAGGGGGAGTGAGGCGGTGGTTCACTGCAAGGCACTATGATCTTTTGATGGAATTCTAGTGAGCAAGTTATGGAAGTAACCGCCAAGTTCTTAAAACAGGTGAAATCATTTCTAATATTGTAAAAGAATAGTTATTACAATGCATACTAATTAAAATTTTCTACGGCTGCGGAAAACCTCCAGTTTGGCCCATCGGGACACTCACTTGCTCAGGGTCAAATTTGAATTTTGAAGAGCGATCGCATAAATACATAAAATGGTTGAATTAACAACCGAGCGGATCAGTTGTGTTTATCTATTTTGATAGTGGTGATACTTTGTCATGGGAGCAAACTCAAGAGCTTGCCTTTGAGTTAGTGATGAGTGAGCAAAGATTCATATGGGTTGTCCATACATCTTGTGACAAAGAGCTAAGTGGCAATTTTTTAAAATCCAAATCAGAGCATTGATGATCCAGTAGGATTTCTCTCAAAAGGATTCATGGAGAGGACAAATGAAAGGAGGATATTGGTGCTATCATGGGCCCCCCAGGTAGAGGTGTTAGGTCATAATGCGACAGGTGGTTTTATGTCACATTATGGATGAAACTCCATGCATAGCCATTTTACTCATAGCATAAATGCGCTTTTCTTGAAGGTGGCACTAAGGGCAAGTGTGGGAGAGAATGGGGTGATGAGAGGAGGGGAGGTTGCAAAGGTGATGAATGAGTTAATATAAGGAGAGAAAGAAAATGAGGTGCGATTGAGAATGCAAGGGATGAAGAAAGAGGCGGCGAGTGCTATGGTTAAAGAGCGATCTTCTTATATGGCTAGGGAGAAAGTTGTTAGTATTTTGAAAAATCTAGCTACTACATTTGTGGTTTGATTTTTTTTGCTTCAATACTTCTTAATTATTATCGATATTAATGTTCAATCTCATGTTGTGATAGTAACTTGTTATAATTTGTAATAGTTTTGAGATAATTAATAAAATAATGATATAAAAAAATGCATGAGATCGATGATCATGAGAGTCATTAGATGTTGAGAAAAAATAAATTTGTTTAATAAGCATATGCTTGAGTTCAATTTAAATAATAATGTAAAACCCTTGTATATAAATTATAGCAATGAATGTTAAGATCTAAATATATTTTTTTAAGAATTTTTAATAAGCTATAAGAGTACCTTTTGATTATATTAATACATTTATTTATAACTTTATTTGTGCATAAGTTTTGCATAAAAGAGGCAATATATTAGCTTCTATTTTAAGGGTTTATGACTACCTCAAATGATTATGATTCATTGTTTTTAATTGAAGCGCTCATTATATTGATTATATCTCATCTTACTTATCTCTAATTAATTCAAATATCATATTTACCTAATAAATCAAGTTATTTTAAATTATATTTGAATTAACAAAGATTTTATATTTAAATTAACATCATTAATAAAATTAAAATTTTCTATATTTGAATAAACAAAATTCAAATCATATTTGAACTCAATATTATGCATTCGAGCATTAATAGATATTAGAAGAAACAATGAATGTTCTCTAACCTATATAAAGAAAAAATATATCAACATGAGTATTTGCAATAGGCATTGAAATGGATCTTATTGGATAGCTTAGTGAAGACTTTGTAATAGAGATGATCAATTTATAAGTTTTCATAAAAACTCCATTTATTAATATATCATCTTTGGTTATTTTTGTTTTTTGCTTGAACTAAAATTATATCTAAATTATAGGATATTTAGAGATGAGATGCTTCTATGAAGAGAGTTGATATTTAGGGTGTGTTTGAGATAACTTTTTAGCTAAAGCTGCTTTGTTTTTTTAGAAAGCAGTCAGAAAATAACGTAACTTCGTTTGGCTATTTGCCTTTTGACTATTTTTTTTTCAATGTTTTGTATAAAAAATTATTTTGAAAAAGTTTATTAGCTGTATTGTTAGAAAGATATTGTTTGAATTTTTCAAAAAGAAAAATATTTGTAATACATACAGTAGCTTTATAATCAACTTTTTAAAAAGCTATAGTTACCCCAAACTGACCCTTAGTGGAGATAGAATAAAAATTAGTCGTAACATAATTAAACTCAATTTTTTTTAGTTTAATTATTTTTTAGTCTATTATTGGACATACTTAATTACCCTTAATGTATCTTTTTCATTTTAATTGTGATTAATGAAGTTATGCCGAAATATAGAAATTTAATTTAATCTAGAATTTTAAATTTAAATAATCATGATAAATATTTATTAATTCATTAAAAAGTAAAAAATATTTTCCAAAAACTCACTCAACTAATGAAATAATTTGTTCTTATATATATAATGATATAATTTGCATTTTTGTATTGGGATTATAAATATAGAAGATAAAAGCACAAAAATAGAAAAAAAAACATCAAGGATATTTTTTTGATAAAAATTTAAAGATCCTTTATTTTTAACTTTTATGTTATGTATCTGTTAATTTAATCATTTATATTTTAACACTAAGTAAATAGCTTCATAATATTCTAATACAATTTTGTTTTCCAAAGGCCACACAATTTTTTCTACACTTCAACACATTGTCATATATAGGGCTGTCAAAAAAGCTCGTTGTTCAGGAACAGCTCGTGTTTGGCTCCTTCATTAACTAAGTGAGCTGAACATGAACAAACATTTCAAGCTCGATTTATAAATGAGTCGAACATGAACAATCTTTTGTTCGACCGTGTTCGGCTCGATTTAGCTCGAAATAAAATTTATTATTATTATTATTATTATTATTGATATATCCCTCTAAAATTTATAAAATAAATACGGATCTCAATTTATAGTATACATACAATCAAATTAAATGACTTAGTGACGAGTCCAACGCTAACTAAGTCAAATCAAGTCCAAATGAGCTCAAATCAAACTCAAATACTATATGTGGAACTTCGAAACACTGACTAAATGATCAAATGACTTCCAAATTTGGCGTGCTTATAGTCGAATCGAGCGGCTCGACGAGACGAATCCAATGAGCCTAAGATCACTCAGATCGAAGGTCATTTTAATGGTCAAATTGCTAAAAAAATTATCTATGATCAAATGAATCAATACGGACTCTCCGATGGAGCATTTTGAGATTTTGGTTACAATGACCAAAATGCTCTCTCATAATCCTATAAATAGGACTCCATTCTTGTCATGAAATGGGGTAGGAGCTAGAAGCAAACTTGGGAGAAAGCTGAGAGAGAGCTAGAAGTTTGAAGTTCATCATTACCACCGTTGTCATCGATCAATCAATCGATCGCCACCAACAACCATTATTGTCCAACTACCAGACGCTATTGTAACATTGCTAGAAATCCAGCTATGTAGAATAAAACTTACTTTAGCCTTGTTAAGAAATCCAGCTCACACACAAATATTTGAAAAGGGAACAAGCAAACTCTAGGATTTTTTACATGGAAAAATCCCAAGAAGATGATAAAACCACGGCTAAGAAAATCTTCTACTATCTGTTGAGTACAAAGTTTTTCGACGGATTACGAATTATATATGAGAAAGCGACAATCGAATTAAATGTAACAATAACTATGCGCAGGGGTCAGAATGCTTATTGCCAGGATGGTGAGTGATGTAGAGACGGCCGTGGATGACCGGCGAGATGGTAGCGAATGGCGGGTAGGATCGACGCTCGAAGATCGATAATGATTGATGGTGTATCAGCGACGGCCATGGCTACCAATGACGGTCGACAATGACCGGGCGACTATCACGATGGTGGTCGGTGTGGTGATGACAGCGATGGTGGTTGACGGCCACGAGGACCTGGTGGCGGCTTAATACGATGGTTTACGGCGGTTGGTTGGTGAATGATGGATGGACACCATCGAAAGTGGTACGATTATGCTCGTGAGGATTTTCAAGTATTGAGCTCTCTCTCTTAGCTTCGGTCCCCATGTGAAGAATGAAGAGTTATTTATGAGGAGGCATTTCAGAATACGCAAAAATAAAACCACTCCACCTGGTGGCAAATTATTCTTTCGATCATCGATGTATTTTAAGTATTTGAATGCTCAAATGAAGTCGAATGGAGATCTTGTTAGATCCGTCTCGTCAAGACGCTCGATTTGACTATAAATACTTTATATTTAGGAGCCGACTAATATCACAAAATTTTTAATTATATTTTAAGCGCTTGATCTGGGTTAGTCTTCACTTAGAATCAGATGCTTTCGACATCAAGATTCGGCTTCAACTAGTGGAATTTTGACATCACTTCTCTTATTTTTTTGGATGACATTACTTATTTCATCCAAAAATATATTAAATTCTTTTTAAATAACTTTACTTATTATTACGATTTGTAATTATATATGTTATATGTATTAAGTTATTTATTAAATAATTAATTATCAATGTTTATTTATTTGATTATACATATATATATATATATATATATATATATATATATATATATATATATATATATATATATATATATATATATATATATATATATATACACGCATTTAGTCTTGAAAGAGATGGAGTTTTTTTTAAATTAAATGTCATAATGAGGAGAGGGTTTTTTTTTCTAATTAAACGTCATAATGAGGAGAGAGTTTTTTTTAATTAAATGTCATTATGAGGAGAAGGTTTTTTTTTCTAATTAAATGCCATAATGAGGAGATGGGGGTTTTTTTTGTTAATTTATTCTCTCCTTCCCCTATAGGATCTATAAAACCACCTATGGTCAAGTGGAGACACAACTCTCATGCTCTAATGTTCTTAGCGTTAGATGAGAAATTATCTAATAGAAGTTCAAGAGCTAGAGTAAAAAAAAAAAATTTTTTTTCTTTTGTCAGCAAAGTTCTGACCTTCTTTTGAAGAGAAGGTCATTTGCTTTGTTGATCAAGGCCCGTAGCTCTTACGGTGAGACTCTGATTTTCCCTTAAAAGAGGTGTCAACTGTCCTTGTCGGACTAACCGGGTTTGAAGGCGATCAAGGTTCATAATTCATACGACAATGCTCTGGTTTTCCCTCAAAAGAGGCGTCAACTTTCCTCGTCGGACCGACCGGGTTCGGAGGTGATCAAGACCCATAGTTCATATGGTGAGGCTCCGATTTTCCCTCGAAAGAGCCAACTCCTCGTCAAACCGCTTGATTTGGATTTAGCTCAGGTTCATATGGCGAATCCGCTTTTCTCGAAAGAGGCGAACCGCCCCTCGTCGAACCGACCGGGTTTGAAGGCGATCAAGGCCCATAGTTCATACGGCGAGGCTCTAATTTTCCCTCGAAAGAGGCGTCAACTGTCCTCATCGAACCGATCGGGTTTGAAGGCGATCAAGGCCCGTAGTTCATACGGAGAGGCTCCGATTTTCCCTCAAAAGAGGCGTCAACTGTCATCATCGGATAGACCGAGTTTGGAGGCGTTCAAGGCCCGTAGTTCATACAGCGAGACTCCAGTTTTCCCTCAAAAGAGGCGTCAACTATCCTCGTCGGACCGACCGGGTTTGAAGGCGATCAAAACCCATAGTTCATATGGCGAGGTTCTGATTTTCCCTCGAAAATGGCATCAACTGTCTTCATCGGACAAGCTGGGTTTGGAGGCATTCAAGGCCCATAGTTCATATGGCAAGGCTCCAATTTTTCCTCGAAAGAGGCATCAACTGTCCTCGACGGACTGACGGGGTTTGAAGGCGATCAAGGTCCATAGTTCATATGGAGAGGCTCCGATTTTCCCTCGAAAGAGGCGTCAATTGTCCTCATCGGACCGACCGGGTTTGGAGGCAATCAAAGCCCGTAGTTCATACGGTGAGGCTCCAATTTTTTCTCGAAAGAGGCATCAACTATCCTCGTCAGACCGAACGGGTTTGAAGGCGATCAAGGCCCGTAGGTCATACGGCGAGGCTCCGATATTCCCTCGAAAGAGGCATCAACCGCCTCGCCGGACCGATCGGGTTTGAGGCGATCAAAGCTCGTGGTTCCTGTGGGAGGCTCCGCCCATCAAAGAGGCATCCGTCCTCATCGACCGAAGTTTGAGCGAGTTACCGTAGGTGATCACGCCACACAGCTTTGGAGAGCAAGCGAAGGAAGACGCCAAGACACGGCGCCCATGGGTTTTACTTCTTCTTGTAGGAAATTAGATTTCTAGAAATTCCAATGGATGGTTCAACAGTTGATAACTGCCAAGATGATGGAGAAATGTCAATTAGGAACCATCCTTTGAACAACTCAGAAAGTCTAGCAGATAATTTTAGAGTATCATTCTCTATGATGTTACTTGATGCCATTAACTTGTATGGAAGGGGTAGAATCGAATCCGCTGAGGATTTTTGACCCAGTCGAGGTTGTTTATCAAAGTGTTACTTGATGATGTTAACCTATATGGAAGAGGTTGAATCGAATCCGCTGAGGATTTTTGACCTATCTGAGGTTGCTTGTCAAAGTGTTACTTGATGACGTTAACTTGTATGAAAGATGTCAAATCGAATCTGCTGAGGATTTTTTACCCATCCGAGGTTGTTTGTGAAAGTGTTACTTGATGAAGTTATCCTATATGAAAGAGGTCAAATTGAATCCAACAAGGATTTTTTATCCATCCGAGGTTGTTTGTCAAAGTATTACTTGTTGATAGTAACATGTATGGAAGAGGTTGAATCGAATCCGCTGAGGATTTCTGACCCATCCGAGGTTGTTTGTCAAAGTGTTACTTGATGACACTAACCTGTATAGAAAAGGTTGAATTGAATCCGCCAAGGATTTTTGACCTATCCGAGATTGTTTGTCAAAGTGTTACTTGATGAAGTTAACCTATATGAAAGAGGTCAAATTGAATCCGCTAAGGATTTTTGACCCATCCGAGGTTGTTTGTCAAAGTGTTTCTTGATGAAGTTAACCTATATGGAAAAGGTCGAATTAAATCCGCTGAGAATTCTTGAACTATCCGAGGTTGTTTGTTAGAGTGCTACTCTATGACGTTAACATGTATGGAAGAGGTCATGAGAAGTCTACCAAGGACCTTTTGGCCTGTCTTAGGTATTAGTTAAAATATTATTTGACGTCTTGCCTATATGGAAGAGGCCGCAGGATGTCCACCAAAGACCTTTTGACCTATCCTAGGTATCAGCCAAAGTGTTACTTGACTTCTTACCTATATGGAAGAGGTCTGATCAAGTCCCCTTGGAATTGATCATGCCCCGATTGAGATACAACGTGAGTTGCGCATTTCTCAAGTGGGAGGATTAAATGAAGGAGATTGTTTATCAAAGTCTTCGCTCAATGACGTTAACCTGTGGGGAATAAGTGTGAAGTTTTGAATAATCTGAGGTTATTTGCCAGAGTCTTTGCTCGATGAAGTTAACTTGTGTGGAGTGGGTGAAAAATTTTGACCTATCCGAGGTTGTTTGTCAGTCTTTGCTCGATGACGTTAACTTGTGTGGAGTAGGTATAAAGTTTTGACCTATCCGAAGTTGTTTGTAAGAGTCTTCGCTCGATGACATTAACTTGTGTGGAGTAGGTCTAATCGAAACCATGAAGTTTTGACCTACCCGAGGTTGTTTGTTAGAGTCTTCGCTCGATGATGTTAACCTGTGTGGAAGGGGTCAAATCGAAACATTTGTTTAAGCTTGTAGCCAAAGTTGCTCCATGATCTTTACCTTTTTCATTAGTATTACTGACTTTCTTCTCGAACTGATAATCAATTAGATACCTAGAATATTGATTTGGATAATCTTTTGAGATTAAGAGTTGCCCCCAGTCTCCAACAAAAGCTAAAGGATCGAAGTTTGATGAATCTTCATTCTTCTTATGTGTTCCTCGAGAGTGAAATTTTATTCACCATATAGGTGGTGCTATTCTGAACATAAAGTCAGATTGTTAACCATTGTGACGATATAAAGGGAATGTTCCCACAGACGGCATCAAAATATTGTGTGCTAGAAACCTAGTTGCGGTAGAATAAAATTTTACGCCTTTTCCTTGTTATGAAATCCAGCACACACACAAATATTAGAATAGAGAATAAGAAACTTCATGATTTTTTATGTGGAAAAACCCTAGGAAGAGGGTAAAAAACCATGGGGCCTAGCCCAGTAAAAATCTTTCACTATGTATCTATTTCGGAGTACAAAGTTTTCTCGATACGGGATTATAGAAATGTATATGAGAAAGCCTGATAATGGGAATCCTGAATCGTAAAAAATAACTATGCGGAGTGTGGTAAATGGCGGTGGTGATGGTGAACAATGACGGCCAATGCCGTCGGCCACCAACCACGGCCAACTACCGACGGTCGGTGGTGGTGATGACTGGTGGTAGTCGGTGGTGGTGACCGACGGCGATGGTCAAAGACAATGATGATTGATAGTGGTGGTTGGGGGGGACCAGGACCGTATGGCACGAACAGCACGGGCGCAGTGGTTGGTGATGATAGACGGTGATCGATGGCGGGACCCGGCATGGTGACTGGCGGTGGTTACCGACGACTGGTCAAGAACCGTCGAGTGGTGGCGCGATCATGCTTAGAGGATTTTCAAGCTTTAGAGCTCTCTCTTATCTTTAGCTTCGGTCTCTCTCATGTGAAGAATGAGGAGTTATTTATAGATTAGATGAGTGATATTTCTGTAAATACGTGCAAAATCCAAACCACTCCACCGTACGCCTCAAAATAATTCCTTCAATCATCTGATATATTTTAAGTATTTCAATGCTCAAATGAAGTCAGAATTAGGAGATCTTAGGCTTGTTAGATCCGGCTCGTCTCGATTTGACTATAAACACTTCATATTTAGGAGCCGACTAATATCGCAAAATTTTCAATTATATTTTAAGCACTTGATCTGAGTTAGTCTTGACTCAGAATCATATTACTTTCGACATCAAGATTCGTGCTTCGACTAGTGAAATTTTCAATGTCATATCAAACTGGATTATGAAATTTCCATTATCAGGATTTTGCATATATAATCTTGTAATCTCGCTGTCAGGAAGACTTAAACTCTGTACTCTAAAGCAGATATATAGTGAAGCATTTTTGCCAGTGATTTTTCCCCTATTCCTGGGTTTTCTGTAAAAATTAAGTCTCTTATTCTCTTTTCAATTATATGCGTGCGTACTGGATTTCCCAATGAAACTAAGGCATGAAATTTTATTCTACCGCTACAAATTTTCTCACACGCAACAATTATTATTATTATTAATATTATTATTACTATTATATATATAGATATATATATATATATATATTGATTTACATAATGAAATGTCGCTATTTTTTTTACATGTATAAGTGATGGTAAACAAATAATATCATTTACATATCCGCCCAGTTTATCGACTTTTTCGGAAATGGTAGAACAAAGAATCTCTTTGTACATAATAGAGAAACTATATGACGAAGATCTTTATAATTATTGGATTTATAAATATTCCCTTTCTTATCAATTCTGCAAGAACTAGGTCCTTTTGAATTAGCATTTCATCTAGATTTATTTCACCTCTTTGAATCGAAAATATAACAATATCCTTTGGATTTGTCAGTATAAGTAGGAGACAATATACCCTGATATTTTTCATTATTTCATAATTCAAGGGATCAGCCCATCTTAGTTGAAAAAGGAAATATTTTTTCAAAAAAAAAAATCCAGTTCGGTTTCATTCTTGCTCTTATATTATTTTATATCCTTTTTTTAGTTTGAATCTTGCATGATCTTCTTCAACGTTGGAATTTCCTAATTCAAGATCTTTTTTTTATATGAATTCTTTGGATTTAAGTTAATATTTTTACTTGTTTCATTTATAGAAAAATGAAAAAGAAATGATTTGATTGGGATGATCCAAGGTTGAATTTTATATACATCAAAAAATAGCACAAATTCTAGGAAGAACCAAGTTCCTAGATTGGATATCGTATCATGATTTGATGCGGTATGATAGAATCTTTTTTGATTGCATGGGAATGAAAAAAAAAAAAGATCTTTTTTTTCATTTTTTTGAAATTATTAATTTCAGTCTTAGTATTTTTATGAATCTTGATGTCAATTTGTGCATGGCCCAGATCTCAATATTCTTTATAAAACAAAGATGAAGAATTCTACAACCAAAATACTTTCTATCCAAAAGATTTGTATTTCTATCAATAAGATATCCTTTTTTTCTAGATAATCATTACTCGGTATACTTACCATTACATAAAATAATTCAGGTTTCAATGTATTGAAATGATATGGAATTTCTTGGTCCCCGTTTCTTTCTAATGTTGATTGAGAAGTGTATAAATTAGGGAGGCTTATGTTTTTTATAAGATAAAAGATCATATCTGTAATGTTTTTTTCATTTATTTTTTTGACTCATAAATGAATTTACTACATAGTCATTTTTTTTTCATGGAATAAATGAATTGATATTTTTTATATAAATCCAATTGGTTTGATTCCTTGTTTTTAATCATACAATGTTTATTTATTCTATTTTGACATTCTTTAGGTACTAATCGAGACCATTTTTTTTAGAGAAATCGTATTGAAAATAAACTTTTAACCAATTTTTCCATTCGTTCATTATATACGTATGATTTTTTTTATGTCTTGACTTAGAATTAAATATTCCATGGATCATTAAATAGTTTTTTTCAATTATCCTTAAAAAAAGGATAGCTCCCTTGATATTGAAGTACATGTCTCAATTGAGACTTATTAAGTAATTGATATATTTTGTAAAAAACATATGCATGGGACAGGGAAGATAAGTTTCAATACGTATTGAAATTTTGATTGCTATTCTTAGTATTATCAGTATTTAAAAACAATTTTTGTTATAGTCAAAATAAAATTCATTGTATTTTGATTTGTTTCATCAAGTCCTTCTTGTTCTTTATTTATTTCATTGTTGTAAATGGGTTTATTAAAGATCTTTTTTGTTGATTCAAAGAAAAGTTATGTATTGATCTTATAAATGGTAATGATACATAGCAAAATATATATATGTATATTTTTTCACTGAATGATTTAATAAAGTAGTGTGATTTACGCATTAATCGGATATTCTTCTTTTTTTAATATTTTCCAAAAATGTTTCTGTGATCAGGATCATTTATTATCATAAATTATAACTATTTCTTTTTTTTTCTTCTCTTTTGCGGTTCGTTCAATTTGATTCTTGATTTTCATTATTTATCAGAAAGATCTTTAATTCTTCTTTCTATTAGTGAATAATTTAACCAATTCATCGTTCGATTTAGAACGAACGATTCTTGAAGAATCTTATTATTTCTTTTGAAATCTTTTTTGTTTTCATCTGGTTCATATACTTTTTCTATCCTCAATTCAAATAAAAAATTTGGATTTACTTTCTCTAGGTTTTTCATTATTAGGTTGATAAGTCAAACTATTTTTATGACTCCTTTTATTTTTCTCTTTTATAATTTTTAGAAAGGATTTTATTTTTTTATTGAAAAATTTTAGAACTTGTAAAAATCTCTTTTTTGCTTTTTTGTTCTTTTTTGGAGTTATTTATAAATAGTTTAAAAAAAGGTCATTTCTGGGAAAACCAAAGGGAAGTTCCGCTTCCATTCCTCAAACTGCTAAAAAACAAAAAAATTGTTTATTTTCTCCTTTTTTTTTTTCATTGTATCTCTATGATAAGATCGTGCCTTAGATTTTCTCCAAGGTTTTAGATAAAAAGGATATAGAATCTTTATCTGAATACCGTTTATTAACTAATCTTAGGGAAATTCTGTTTCTGATAATTGAATATCATTATAGGTACATTTAATATGCATTTCTCTATTTCATTCCTTAAAATCCTTGTCCCACTCGGGAATTTGGAATAATAACATACGGAAAATATTTTTGGCTATTATTAATGAAGACAATATAATGTATTTTCTAAGAAATGTATCCCAAGCTTCTGATATTTTTATCTGTTCATTTTTATATTTTTTTTTCCTCTTTATACAATTCTTCTTTTGTATCTTCATTTTCAAAACAGGAAATTGTGAATTCTGATTCTTGTTCTCTATCCATCCAATTCCCAAAAATTAGATTCTTTATTTCTTTTATATCAAAAGAGGAAAAAAAGAAGTTTTGTACAGACGATCGAAAAAAAGCAGGGAATGTACATTTACTTGAAATAGGCCCCAAATAACTTTTTTACGTCTTTTAGTGCGCATGGATCCTTTCATTAGATTGCGACAAAAATCCAATTGTTATGAGTAACGTATCAAATTAACTTCTCCCTCTTCCGTTTGATCATCATCTTTATCATTGTTACTAATACTAGAACTATTATAAATACTAAAAATAGAATTGGTATTCTGATCATTATCGTTATCATTATAAATTATCACACGTTTGGATCTTCTTGAATGAATTTGATAATATTCTTCCTATAATTCTTCTTCATTTTCTTCTTCCGCTTCTCCCAAATTCTGGGTTAATTTGTATGACCATCGAGAAACCTTTTTACTGATTTCTTCTAGTCTAATCCCAATATATTTCTTTTTCATTTTTTTTTCTTTTTGTCTTTTGTATATGTTGTAACTACATCAAATACAAATTGGAAATATTTTTCTTGACTTTTTGAATCAATTCTTTTTTCTACGGAATCATTAAGAAGTAGATAATGAATCTTATTTATAAAAAAAGATTATACTAAATCTTTTGTATCTTTATAAGTATCCATGATTGCACGTGAATCTAATTTTTTCCTCATTCCTCGACATGGTCCTTTGAAAAAAGGATCATATTCCTTTGGAAATCATTTTTTTTTCATCATCACATAATATGGTTCTTTTTTCAAGCTTATCTAGACTAGGGGATCTCTCATTTTTTTTCTATAATTTGGATTCGTCTTCTCAATTCATTGTTCAAATTGCACTTTTTTTCATTAGTATAAATCCAAGAATTATAAAGATCTTCGTCATATAGTTTCTCTATTATGTACAAAGAGATTCTTTGTTCTACCATTTCGAAAAGTCGATAAACTGGATATGTAAAGGAAATTATTTGTTTACCATCACTTGTACATGTAAAAAAGAAAAAAATTGTGACATTTCATTGCGTAAAGCATTTTCTAATTTATCATTTTTTATATATTGTAATGGATGATTCCATTGTTTATAATTGAAAAAACAATTGACAAAAGTTTTTTCAATTTTTATTCATTCTTTTCTATTTTCTCATTTTTTAGTCTTCCCAATTATCAATTCTCTTGATGGATCTCCAGAGCAGAATCTTCGTAAACTGGGCTATCTTGATAGCATGCCTCTTGAAAGTGAAATTCATCCTTTGTTTTTTCCTTTCCATTCAGTCGGATCTCTTCCGTTTCATCTATTTTGTTCATATCCTCCTTTTCTTCTGAACAAAGGGAAGGGTTTTCTTCATTTGATCCCTCTTGTTTCTTGTTGAATCTCCTTCATTCCGTAAGTTGTTTTTCATCACTTTCTTCCTTTCTTTCTCCCCCTTTTTTCATTCCTGAGGTTTCTTTCTCTTTCAATTTCTTAGTGAAAATAGGTCATGGCATTCTGCCTAAATAGTAAACACAGGTGATAAATAAGAGAATACTAAAGATTCAAGCCATAGAATTTCTCACCGACGCAAAAGATACTTAGATTTTGATAGTATCCAGAATAATACCAATCCAACCCATTTAATGAATAAAATGTGACCAATTAACCAACCAACAAAAATACTTGTTAAAAATAAAATCTTGTCATTGCATCGAAACATATAAATGTTGACTAATCTGGCTAATGTGGAACTTGGTAGAATTAAATGGTTGAATAATTAAAAAAATAGATTATTCGAGAATACACATTGAGTGCTGAGATTACGCATTGAATTTCTAGTAATAGAACCATAATTAAAAAAAATTTTATGATTATTCCAGAATAAATGAAACAAAAGATACGGTATAATTAGGATAGTTGTTGTATGAGGTCTACCCAATGCTAGATGCAGAGAGGAATAATAGATCGATATGAACATCATGAGCTATCCCGCAATAAAACCAGTTGTTGCTGATGCCTCCTTCCCGGTTCCCTCTTCCATAACCCAAGCTCGGAGAAGGAAGAGATAAGAGGGCCCTATGGAGAATGTGGTCAAAAATCCATAATAGAGCCCAACCACAATGACCGAATTTATTATCTTCATGCATAAAGATAATGGATTACCTAGTAGAAAATATTTCAAAATCATAACAAACCTCCCTTTTTTTCTATTGCAATTTATCGATTATTATATGATGATTTCTTAACTTTCCATATCTATTCCATATCTATATAGATAGAAATAGATATACTATAAATGACATCTCTTATGTCAATGACATAAAAGGGATATGAAATGATTGGAATTAGGATATAGATGGAATATAATTAAATAGAACCACATTGAGGTTCCTTATAAAATGAGGCATGGAACGAAGCCACTACGAAGAAGTTCCTAGAGTTATGAAGGAAGCTTCGGACTCATATTGTTCATGGGTTGAGAAAGGGAGTTGAATGCTATGAGGTCGAATCTCCCGTTGTTCCTCAGTAGCTCAATGGTAGAGCGGTTGGCTGTTAACTGACTGGTTGTAGGTTTGAATCTTACTTGGGGAGATTTGATTCATTCTTCATGAAAGAATGAAGAATTAAATTAAAGGGATCGCTCTAACCGCTAGGAGTAGGTAACTCATTCCCTGTCTTTGTTTCTATTGCATTCTATCTCATCGTATCACATCATGTTCTACAATATTTGAGAATCACCCTCAATACCTCGACATAGATTTGATCCTTATAAATAGCTAATTAAAAATTCTCAACAGTGCATCAAAGATGTTGTCATCAATTCTCCCGATAGGCCACAATTGCCATGAGCAAAAATATTAATGATGAGGAATGCATTTTTGTTATGTTACTAGTACTTATACTTGCTCTGTTATTCTACCCAAGCCTGGCTGAGGAAGAGTTATGGAGAATCAAACACAAATATGCCGATCCCAGCCCAGTTTACTAAAAGGACCATACCCAAGTTCAATAACTTTGTGGCTGATATCCCAATCATGATTTTACTACCCCCAAAGGGAAAGGCCCTTCCCTTTTAGGCCGGTTGTGGGCGAGGAGGGATTCAAACTCCTGACACCGTGGTTCGTAGCCATATGCTCTAATCTTTTGAACTACAGGCCTCACCCCGTCTGCACTGGATCTATTCTTGGGAGTACCTTCAAAAAGGAACATTTTCTCTCATCAGCCATTTCGGGTTAAGAAGATGTGAAAGTGCCTTTCTCTATAGAATAACAAAGCGTTCCAAGGCGTGAAGTCAAAGAGAAGGGATGCTATTGTATAAGACAATCTTGCATTTTTGATTTTGATCTTTTGAGATATGAAAAAGTTAAATAAGAGGTGTTAAGAATTTTATCATTCTGGCGTCGAGCTATTTTTCTATAGCACCACCCCTCCCCACAGTATCGTCACCGCAGTAGAGTTTAACCACCAAGTTCAGGATGGATTGGTGTGGTTCCTCTACGCCTAGGACACCGGAATATCAAACCATAAACGAAGAAAGGTATGAGACCCGATTCTTGACTAGAAGGGACGCCAAAGTTCTCTACCCTCTCTCTCTATCGAATGGAAGGGCAAAGATTTTGGGTTTTTCATGTTGTCAAATAGTTGAACAATAAAAATAGATGGTGAGTGCCTAATTGAATTGATCAGGTCGTGTAGGAACAAGGTTCAAATCTCTCGATCTATTAGGATGTCTCATCTGCATACATCACTGCACTTTCACTTAACACCTATCATAATGATAAATGACTCGTCTCTCCATAACCTTATCTTGGATTCTCAATACTTCTGTCACTCCATCCCCGCAGGGGCAGAGAACTCGCCACTATCTCAGCTGTGCTACCGGAGGTTCTGAGGAAGTCGGAATAAGAGAGCACTCATCTTAGGGTGGGCTTACTACTTAGATGCTTTCAGCAATTATCCGCTCCACACTTGGCTACCAAGCATTTATCGTAGGCATGATAGCTGGTACACCAAAGGTGTGTCCTTCCCCTCCTCGTCAGAAAGGTCCTTCAATGCTCTAACGCCCGCACTAGATATGGACCGATCTCACGACGTTCTGAACTCACATGTACCGCTTTAATGGGAGAACAGCCCAACCCTTAGAAAATACTACAAGCCCAGGTGGAAAAGAGCCAACATTGAGGTGTCAAACCTTCCCATAAATGTGAACTCTTGGGGAAGATTAGCCTATTATCCCTAGAGTAACTTTTATCCGTTGAGCGACAGCCCTTCCACTCGGCACCGTCGGATCACTAAGGCCGACTTTCATCCCTGCTCGATGGGTGGGTCTTACGGTCAAGCTCTCTTATGCCTTGCACTCGAGGGCCAATCTCCCCGAAGAAACCTTGCGCCGTTACCTTTTGGGAGGCCTACGCCCCATAGAAACTGTCTACCTGAGACTGTCCCTTGGCCGATAGGTTCTGACACAAGGTTAGAATTCTAGCTCTTCCAGAGTGGTATCTCACTGATGGCTCGGGCCCCCCGCAATCTTCGCCCCTCCAGCTGCGCAGGAAAAGGCCCAAAGCCAATCCTAGGGAACAGTAAAGCTTCATAGGGTTTTTCTGTCTAGGTGCAGGTAGTCTGCATCTTCACAGACATGTCTATTTCACTGAGCCTCTCCGAGATAATGCCCAGATCGTTCACACCTTTCGTGCGGGTCGGAACTTACCCGACAAGGAATTTCTACCTTAGATCGTTATAGTTACGGCTCCATTCACTGGGGCTTTGATCGCTCCCCACATCAGGTCACCAACTTTATTGACCTTCGACTGGCATGGCGTCCATACATGGTCTTACGACTTTGCGGAGACCTGTATTTTTGGTAAACAGTCTCTCGGGCCTATCACTGCAACCCCCTTTTTGAGGAGGCACCCCTTCTCCCGAAGTTATGGGGCTATTTTGCCGAGTTCCTTAAAGAGAGTTGTCTCGCACCCCTAGGTATTCTCTACCTACCCACCTGTGTCGATTTTGGGTACAGGTACCCTCTTTTTAAAGGTTGTTCAAGATTTTGTTGGGAGTATGGCATGGATTACTTCAGCGTCATGGCGCCTGGTACTCGGACATTGGCTCGAGACATTTCCTCTACCCCTTTTTATCCTCAAAAATCAAGGTCACCTTGCATCCTTGAACCGATAACCATCTTTCGGCTAACCTAGCCTCCTCCGTCCCTCAGGACCAACAAGGGGTAGTACAGGAATATTCACTTGTTGTCTATTGACTACGCCTTTCAGTCTGATCTTAGGCCCTAACTCACCCTCCGTGGATGAACCTTGCGAAGGAACACTTAGGTTTTTGGGGTATTGCACTCTCACCAATGTTTGCATTACTCAAGCCGACATTCTCGCTTCCACTTCGTCCACACTTGCTTGCATGGGTGCTTCCCTCTAAGGTGAAATGCTCCCCTACCGATGCATTTTTACATCCCACAGCTTCGGCAGATCGCTTAGCCCCATTCATCTTCGGCGCAAGAGCGCTCGATCAGAGAGCTATTATGCACTCTTTCAAGGGTGGCTACTTCTAGAAAACCTCCTAGTTGTCTCTACACCCCTACCTCCTTTATCACTGAGTGATCACTTAGGGCCTTAGCTGGTGATCTGGGTTGTTTCCCTCTCGACGATGAAGCTTATCCCTTATCGTCTCCCTGGCCAACCTTGACCTTTGTTTGGGGTCATATCTAGTATTCATATTTTGTCTCGATTTGGTACCGCTCTCACAGCCCACAATAAAATAGTGCTTTACCCCTAGATGTCCAATCAACTACTGTGCCTCAATGCATTTCAGGGAGAACCATCTAGCTCTGGGTTCAAGTGGCATTTCACCCCTAACCACAACTCATCTGCTAATTCTTCAACATCAGTAGGTTTAGAACTCCACTTAGTTTCACCCAAGCTTCATCTTGGACATGGATAGATCACCCAAGTTTGGGTCCATAAATAATGACAATCACCCTATGAAGACTCGCTTTCACTACGACTACGATGGATCCCTTAACCAAGCCACTGCTTATGAGTCACTGGCTCATTCTTCAACAAGCACGCGGCCAGAGATCACATTCTCCTCCCACTGCTTAGGAGCTCATAGTTTCATGTTCTATTTCACTCCCTGATGGGGGTTCTTTTCACCTTTCCCTCATGGTACTACTTCGCTATCGGTCACCCAGGAGTATTTAGCCTTGCAAGGTGGTTCGTACTAATTCACACAAGATTCCATGTCCCCCATGCTACTCGGGTCAGATTGTAAGCTAGTGATGCTTTCGGCTACTGGACTCTCACTATCTACGGTGCAGCACTCCACCGCTTCGCCTAGCAACATGATGCTTGTATCGCTCTCCCACAACCCCATTTTCATAGTTTAGGCTGCTCCCATTTCACTGGCCGCTACTATAGGAATCGCTTTTGCTTTCTTTTACTTTGGCTACTAAGATGTTTCAGTTTTCAAGGTTGTCTCTTTCCTACCCGTGGATTCAACAGCAGTTTGAAAGGTTAACCTATTCGGGAATCTCCAGATCTATGCTTATTTTCAACTCCCAGAAGCATTACGTCGCTTGCTACACCCTTCCTCGTCTCTGGGTGCCTAGGTATCCACCGTAAGCCTTTCCTCGTTTGAACCTCGCCATTCACGTGAAGGCTATGCCATCCTAAGGTGCTGCTAAATGGAAGGATCTTATCAACATCCATGAATAAGGAATCATAGATCAAACTGTTGAATTGGAAAAATTGGGTGTTATCATATTATCAGCTAAGTTCATGGGCTGGAGATAAGCAGACTCAAACTGCTGACATCCACCACAGAGTAAACCACTGTCTCTCAGGCCCCTCTGACTGATTTTATCATAGAGGCCAACGATAGATAATAACTCCCCTCCGAACACAGCTTACAAATTTCATCATACTGTGTCCTCCAAAGAGCAACTCTTCTCAAATGGTGCTGAGTTGGAATATCATTCTAAGGATTCTTGTGGTTCTGTGGATTCCAACTACAGGAGAACCAGGAATAAAGAGCTCTCCCCCCTTTTCTGCTCGACTCTTTGGTCTTCAGAATTAAGAACGAGTGATTGCCCTTCTCCGACCCTTACTGCACAATCGGAGAGTAGACAGCTAATGCCTTCCACTTATTGAACAGGGTCTATGGTCAGTACATGACCCCTGGATGTCGAAGGCGTCCTTGGGGCGATCTCGTAGTTTCTATGGGGTGGAGACGATGGGGTCGGTCCATCAATTTCCTTTCTTTTGCCACATTTTGCTCTAAGGGTTGAAGGGAGATAGTGCATCAAGCTATTCGCAAGGGCCAACTTGATCCTCTGTCCTAGGGATCCCAGATGAGGGGACCCTACGAGAGTTGTCGACTCCAACTATCATCCATGTATGATCCATACTAGATTTGACCAACTGCCCATCCTACCTCCTCTACATTCTTGACAACCCTTCTTTTTATCTTAGTAGAGTCTTTTAGTGGCATGTTTCGATCCTCTTCCCATTTCTTACAAAAAGTGATCCACCAGTTCAGGTACAATGTACTATCCTTATCGCCTAGATAATTAAACATCCAACCCGTAATCGCAATGACCTAATTGCAAGAGTAGAGCTCTACCAACAGAGCTATATCCCCCTGAGCTGTGTGAAGCATACATGAAAGAGTCAGATGTTTATTCTTTTCTTTTCTTTGGCACAGCTAGGCCATTCTAGACTTGAACCAGAACCTCACCCATGAAGTAAATCATCACACCTATGATCCAATCAATTGAGAGAGAATCAAAAAATTCATTTTCGAGACCAATTCCTCTTTCCTGAACATAGCATACAACTCCCCATTATACTGTGCTCTTTGAGTGTGCTTGTTCTCCTTTCTCACTTACCATGGCAAGTCTTTGTGAAATCACTCCGATGGGAAGAAAAAGAAAGTGATAATAGAACCTCTTGCCCAACCCTAAACACTCTAAGATCCTTTTTCAAACCTGCTCCTCCCATTTCGAGTCAAGAGATAGATAAATAGACACATCCCATTGCATTGATCGGGGAGCGCTCGCAGTGACTGAGGGGTCAAAAACCAAGAAGTGAGTCAAGCATTCTTCTTATGTTATGGCTAGATCCAATCTCCTGGTCCCTGCGGAAAGGAAAAAATTTCACGTTCTTCCTTTCGGAAGGGAGGATTCGGGAATTTGATTGCTGCTCTTCAGACCTCCGGCATGAAAAAATGATCGAATGGTATGATCCCTCCGTCACCCCAGAGTGAAAGGATCTCGTAGTTCTTGGTCTGTGAAGATGCGTTGTTAGGTGCTCCATTTTCTCATTGAGGCCGAACCTCAACCCGTGCTCGAGAGATAGCTGTCCATACACTGATAAGGGGTGTATGGATTCTCAAGAAGAGAGGAGCCATGGGGGTCCCCCCCCGGACCGCCCGGATCCCACGAGTGAATAGAAAGTTCAATCTCCATTGATCTCAATCGCCCCATCTATCCTCCTGAGGAGAAGTTTGTTTCAAACCTGATTCGAACAGGAGGAGACATGCTAATGTGCCTTGATTGATCTCCGTCAGGCGCCGATGAGCACATTGAACTATCCAAGTAGCTGAGAGCCCTTATAGCCCAGGCACAACGACGTACTTATCAGGGGCGCACTCTTCTGTTGAGCTAATAGCCCATTGTGTGGGCCTTCCTGGGGGAGGCCTGCTATGCCAAAAGCGAGAGAACCCCTATCCCTCTCTTTCTTTTTGTACGTCCCCATGTCGCCACATGGGAGGGACATGGGGATGTACAAAATAGTACCTATCAACTTGTTACGACCTAGGATAATAAGCTCATGGACTTGGTCTTACTTCACCATTGAGAAATGAAAGAATACTTCCATATCCAAGCTTAGCTCACATGTAGCTCGCTTCTTTTTGGGTGTCAAGTAGTGTCAAACCAAAATACCCAATAAGCATAAGCATTAGCTCTCCTGAAAAGGAGGTGATCCAGCCGCACCTTCCAGACGATACCTTGTTATGACTTCACCAGCCCCTGCCTTCGGCATCCCCTCCTGCGGTTAAGGTAACGACTTCGGGCATGGCCAGCTCCTATAGTGTGACGTGGTGTATAAAAGGCCCGCTGAATTCACCGCCGTATGGATGACGGCGATTACTAGCGATTCTGACTTCATGTAGGCGAGTTGAAACCTACAATCCAAACTAAGGCCGGGTTTTGGAGTTAGCTCACCCTCGTGGGATCACGACCCTTTGTCCCAGCCATTGTAACACATGTGTCGTTCAAGGCATAACGGTCATGATAACTTGGCATCATCCTCACCTTCCTCCAGCTTATCACCGATAGTCTGTTCAGGGTTCTAAACTCAATGGTGGCTACCAAGCATGAGGATTATGCTCATTGTGGGACTTAACCCAACACCTTACGGCATGAGCTAACGACAGCCATGCACCATATGTGTCCGCTGTTCCCGAAGGCACCCCCCTCTTTTAAGAGGATTCATGGCATGTCAAGCGCTGATAAGGTTCTTCGCTTTGCATCGAATTAAACCACATGCTCCACTGTGCGGGCCCCTGTCAATTCCTTTGAGTTTCATTATTGTGAACGTACTCCCCAAGCGGGATACTTAACGCATTAGCTACAACACTGCACGGGTCGATACGCACAGCGCCTAGTATCCATTATTTACGCTAGGAGTACTGGGGTATCTAATCCCATTTGCTCCCCTAGCTTTCGTCTCTCGGTGTCAGTGTTGGCCCAACAGAGTGCTTTCATTGGTGTTCTTCCGATCTCTACGCATTTCACCACTCCACCCAAATTCGCCTCTATTGTACTCCATCTTGGTAGTTTCCACAGCCTGTCCAGGGTTGAGCCTTGGGATTTGATGGCAGACTTCCAAAGCCACCTACAGAAACTTTACGCCTAATAATTCTAGATAATGCTTGCATCCTCTGTCTTACCATGGCTGCTGGCACAGAGTTAGTCGATGCTTATTCCTCAGATATCATCATTGCTTCTTCTCCGAGAAAAGAAGTTCAAGACCAGTGGGCCTTCTACCTCCAGGCATTGCTGCTGGCTCCCCACTGCTGCCTCCCGTAGGAGTCTACTGTCTCCCCAGTGTGGCTGAATCATCTTCTTGGACCAGCTACTGATCATCGCCTTGGTTTGCTCACCACCAACTAGCTAATACACAAGCCCCTCCGGTATTAGCAATCATTTCCAGGGCTTGTTCCTTACTCACCCATCCGCCACTCGAAATACCACTTCCTGTTCGACTTGCATGTGTTAAGCATGCCGTTAGCATTCATCCTGAGGCAAGATCTAACTCTCCATGAGATTTATAGTTGCATTACTTATAGCTTCCTTGTTCGTAGACAAAGCAAATTCGGAATTGTCTTTCATTCTAAGGCCGAAGGCTTGTATCCATCCATGTGCTTCATATTAGCCTGGAGTTTGCTCCTAGCAATATAGCCATCCTTACCTTATCACATCAATTCCATAAGCCTCTTATCCATTCTTGTTCGATCATGACGGGGGAGCAAGTCCAAATAGAAAAACTCCCATTGGGTTTAGGGATAATCAGGCTCGAACTGATGACTTCCACCACATCAAGGTGACACTCTACCGCTGAGTTATATCCCTTCCCGATCCCATCGAGAAATAGAACTAACTAATCCTAAGGCAAAGGGTCGAGAAACTAAATGCCGCTATTCCTGAACAACCTGGAGCCGGGCCTTCTTTCGCACTATTATGTTATGGATAGTCAAATAATGGGAAAATTGATTCCATTGTCAACTTCCTATCGGAAATAGGGATTGACTTTGAACAATAGAAAACGGGTTTCCTAAAATCCATTTTCCCAATCTAAATCGAACAGTTTTTACATGAAGAAGATTTTTTCCCGCTCTATTCTATTGGTAGGAGAAGAACCGACTCGGTATTGTAAAAAAAAGACTGGAAGCAGAACCAAGTCAAGATGATATGAATCACCCATTCTTCTTGTGCCAAATATCTTACTATCATTTTTGAAGAAACTAGAGCTACTTTTCTTTTCCATTTCCATTCTAGAGTTCCTATGTGTTTCCACGCCCTTTTCATAGGAACACATACAATAAAAAAGTATAACGCCCACCATTAACTACTTCATTTTCATTTATGAATTGAATAGTAATAGAAATACATGTCTTACCGAGATAGAGATAGAATTTGTAACTTGTTATCCTTTTGCCTAGCAGGCAAAGATGGACCCCCATGAAAAGACTGATTCATTCGGATCGACATGAGGGCCCAACTCCATTGCATTGCCAGAATCCATGTTGTATATTTGAAGCAGTTGACCTCCTTGCTTCTCTCATGGTACAACCCTCTTACCACGGAGCCCCCTTTCTCCTCGGTCCATAGAGACAAAATGTACGATTGCTGCTAACAGTTCATCATGGAAGAAAGGACTCACCGAGCCGGGATCACTACCTAATACTAAATCTAAGACTATAAGACTAATCTAACTAATCTAATTAGAAATAATTTGAATCGAATAATTAGATAATTCTAATATATAGAATATAAAAATACATTAATACATAATAGAAACGATATAATAGAAAAGAACTGTCTTTTCTTTCCGTGGTTCCGTTGCTATCGCGGCCCTTATGCAATCATTCAGATCATATAGATTTCAACACAACAAAGGTCATCGAAAGGATCTCGGATGACTCACCAAAGCACAAAAACCAGGATCTTTCATAAAATGGATTCTTATATGAAGAGTGCATAATCGCATGTATAAGCTCACACTAACCCGTCCTTTTAGGATCTAATTCGTCGAGATTTTCTTTAGGAGATATTGGGAAGGAATTGGAATGTAAGAATATCGATTCATACAAAACAAAAGGTTCTCTATTGATTTAAATGTTATACCTATGGGATATAGGGATAGAGGAGGAGGAAAACTTGAAGATTTCACATAGTGCTTTTGATCTAAAAAGAAATATAAAAAAGTAGAAGATAGAAGAGCCCAGATTCCAAATGAACAAATTCAAACTTGAAAAGGATCTTTCTCGTTCTCGAAGAATGAGGGGCCAAGGGATTGATCGAGAAAGATCTCTTGTTCTTCTTATAATTAGAAGATCGTGATTTGATCCTAGGTTTGCTAAAAGAAGAATCTTCTCCTTTGATCATAAATGAAAGTGTTCAATTGGAACATGAAAACATGAA
Source organism: Cymbidium sinense (assembly GCA_021442155.1). NCBI lineage: Eukaryota > Viridiplantae > Streptophyta > Magnoliopsida > Asparagales > Orchidaceae > Cymbidium > Cymbidium sinense. Next base: position 87,347,861 of record CM038230.1, on the reverse strand, counting down.
TGAATTAGTCTGAGTTACTCTTCGGGAAGGAGTAGAAGAAGGGAGGAGATTCTCGAACGAAGAAAAGGATCCAATTACTTCAAAATAATTGAACGAGGAGCCATATGAGGTGAAAATCTCATGTACGGTTCTATAGAGTGATAGTAAGGGTGACTTATTTGTCAACTTTTCCACTATCACCCCCAAAAAACCAAACTCTGACTTACATAAAGTTGCCAAAGTACGATTAACCTCTGGATTTGAAATCATTGCTTATATACCTGGTATTGGCCATAATTTACAGGAATATTTTGTAGTATTAGTAAGAGGAGAAAGGGTTAAGGATTTACCCGGTGTGAGATATCACATTGCTCGAGGAACCCTAGATGTTGTCGGAGTAAAGGATCGCCAATAAAGGCATTCTAGTGTGTTGTAGATTATTATCCAACACTTGTATCATTTGATGATGTCATGTGAATCGCTAGAAATATGTGAAGTGTATGGCTAACCCAATAATGAAAGTTTTAGAAGAGGACTAGAGCAGGCTACCATGAGATAAAATATTTTCTTTCTAAAGAGATTCGATTCGGAACTACTATATGTCCAAGGTCCAATATTGGAATAATTTAAGAGATTTTTCCTTCCTTTGTCCGTGTTAACAAACAATTTAAAATACCTCAACTTTTTAAGAACAGGTCCAAGTCTAATAGCAATTATTCGAAGCACTTCTTTTTCCATTACACTATTTCAAAAACCCAAGGACTCGATCGTATGGATATGTAAAATACAGGATTTTCAATCCTAGCAGAAAAATAAGGGAAATGGATACTCAATTTAAAATATAAGTGAGTAAATAGAATTTCATACTCAATCTCATAGATACATATAGAATTATGTGGAAAGTCATATTCAATGAAAGTTGTATGTACGGCTTGGAGGGAGATTTTTCATATCTTTTGAAATCCACCCTACAATATGGGGTCAAAAAGCCAAAATAAGTGATTGGTTTTAGCCCTTATAAAAATAAAACTGACTCTTGAACCTCTTTCAAGCTCATGTCATGTCGAGATACTGTAGAAGAAAAAACTACAAAATTTGATCTAATTTATCATAATCGATTAGTTAACATGTTGCTTAACCGTATTTTGAAACACTGAAAAAATCATTGGCTTATCAAATTATCTATCGAGCTATGAAAAAGATTCAACAAAAGATAGAAACAAATACATTATCTATTTTAAGTCAAGCAACACGTAGAGTAACTCCCAATATAGCAGTAAAATCAAGACGTGTAGGCAGATCGACTCATCAAATTCCTATTGAAATAGGATCTACACAAGGAAAAATGATTGCCATTCATTGGTTACTAGGGGCATCCCGAAAGCATACAGGTCAAAATATTGCTTTTCGATTAAATTCCAAATTAGTAGATGCTGCCAAAGGCAGAGGCGATGATGCAGGGCATCATCATCACCGTCATCGACGTCATCATCATAAAGCTTAAATCCATGATTGGGCATTTTGTTATAATTTAAGTTATATATTGTTGGGCTTTTATATTTTGTATGTCTTGAGCTTATATGTATTGGGCTATTCTTATGTCATGGCCCATGAGTCATTGTAGTATAGACACTTTGGGTAGGTATGAAATGAGTGGTAGGTTTGATAATGGTGGTAGGTTTGGTAGTAGGTGTGGGGTATGATAGCTTTGAGTTTGGAGTTAGGTTTGAGTATCCTTCTCTCTTTCAATCCTATAAATAGGGAAACTCTTGTAATGCTTGGTACTTGAAGGAATAAAAGATACCTTCTTAAATTTCTTTTACTATTTTGTGCTTTTCCTCGAGGACTGGAAGAGTGTGTGAGCTCACAACCCTTATAGAAGGACTTCTAAGGAAGGAACGTGATCTCCACAATGACGGACTATTTGTAGAGGTCGACTTCAATTTATTCTTGCTTCGCTGCTGGTTATTTTAAATATGTTATAGGTTAGATCATTCATAACTTTTCAGTTATTTCTTTGCACTTATAAGATTCAGATCTCTAGTGTGGTTAACATAACTTTAATCAAAATCTTTTCAACTTCACTAAATTCATAATATTGTGAATGCGCTCAATAGTAGTGTGCATTTATCATTACTCTTTTGTGAGGATTTAAGAATTATCAGTGTAATAAACAACATATCATAAAAAGCACCCATGTCCTACATCAAGCGATGCCATACGCAAAAAGGAAGAGACTCATAGAATGGCAGAGGCAAATAGAGCTTTTGTACATTTTCGTTAATCTATGAACAAGATCTATATAGACACAAAGATCCATGGATCAATACATATCGATCGAAAAAGAATCAATAGAAAAAGAAAGAATCAGAATTGATCAAGATCTTTCTCGAAACAAACAAAAAGGAAAAGAAAGATGAAACATAAAGCATTGATCAACTAAGCCTTCTCGAGGGCTTGCTTAAGAATAAGAAAGAGGAATCTTATGGAAATATCATGGAATAAGTTTTGATCCTATTCATGGGGATTCCGTAAATATCACATTCCAAAGATAGAAAGTTCAAAACAATTGGGACTTTTTCGTAGATTGGATGCAATTACTAATTCTTGATTTGGTATGTACATAATGAAAACTTCATTCTCAGATTATACGAGAATTTTTATGAAAGTATTTCATTTGCTTCTCTTCCATGAAAGCTTCATTTTCCCAGAATGTATCCTAATTTTTGGCCTAATTCTTCTTCTGATGATCGATTCAACCTCTGATCAAAAAGAGATACATTGGTTCTATTTCATCTCTTCAACAAGTTTAGTAATGAGCATAACGGCCCTATTTTTCTGATGGAGAGAAGAACCTTCGGGAAATTTCCAAATGAATAATTTCAACGAAATCTTTCAACTTCTTATTTTACTATGTTCAACTCTATGTATTCCTCTATCCATAAAGTACATTGAATGTACAGAAATGGCTATAATAGAGTTTCTATTATTCGTATTAACAGCTA
>CM038230.1:87294877-87339877 GCA_021442155.1 Cymbidium sinense | reverse complement strand
AGCTCTATTATGCATTTCTCAATTCAAATAAATTTCTAAAACTTGTTATTAATTGCCCGTTAATCATAAGTTAAATATGCATAAGATTGAGGTGCATAACAACAATAAGCATAGAAGATTATCTTATTATGTTACTGATAAACATAGATTATATATATATATATATATATATATATATATATATATATATATATATATATATATATATATATATATATATATATATATAATTGAAGAAAACAAGAATTTTTACTGATTTGGAATGAATCGATTCCAAATGCACACTTTAACATTTCGCGTTTGATTGAAGTAAAGTAAAATTCCAAAGATATTTCAAATACACTAATTTATGTAGAATTCGCCGATTGGAATTCAAATACTAAAACCGCCGCCGTAATCGCCATGTACCACCACCCTCGCACCGCCATGCCGTCGCCGTCCGCTTCCCTCCCCGGCCGCACCACGCTGACCGTATTTGGCCGACGGCCACCTCTAGCCGCCACCGCCGCCATAATCGCCGCCATCGTTGCTGCGGTCGTAGGAGCCGCCCCGCCATAGATGTCAAAACTTTCAATTTACTTTACATTATATTTCATTAACCAAAAAAAAAAAAGTCGAATTTGTAAAGTTCTCAACCAATAACTATAAAGTAATCCTTACATCAGTATTCTTTTATCTCAGATTCTTTTACATTGTATTTCAAATACAGGCAACCAAATAGCCCTAAAGCGGGGAGAAAGAAAAGATCAATGCCTTAAGCACTTGCTATTCTTTGATGTTGATATTTTTCTCCTCTCCTTCATGTTTCTCTCAAAGCGCTAGCTAAATGACCCCCTAAAACCCTCTTATTAATATTAAAATATTTTATTTTTAATATATTTTTGTAAAATTTATAATTTATGGCATCTTAAACTTCTTAAAATCAAATTGACACTAATTTGGGCAACTAGGAGCCCAATTTTGACATTTGGACATTATGTCCTGGTTTGTACGGGGACTAGTTTGAGGCTTTGAGATAGTAAAAACCTTATAAAAATAGTATTGGATCCACTTCTTTGCATTATACAAATAAAATCTACAAGAATAGTTGTTAACCTATATCAATAAATATATTTAAATTCATGTAGTAGATTCTTCAAAATTAAATAAAAAACAAAAAAATTGTAAAAATCTAATATTATTAAATTTTACTAAATGATACCTATCAACATACTTGGATCTTTCCTCAACATCGAGCAAATTAAAAATAAGCTCACTAAACACCAAATTGAAAAAAAAAAACTAATGACCTAGCATACATTTTATTCCAACTATTTTCAAATATTTACAAAATTATTTCTCACACTATTTACATATTTTAGATATTGCACATGTTGTATTGACTAGTATGTTGATATAATTTTATATGCCATTTATTATCATGAGACATAATACTACTGTAGAAAATACATAATTTGTAATATGACCCAATTTTCATAGGATTATAGTGAGTTAATATATATTCTCTAAATTTTTTTTGCATGCTTTATGGTCACTTGGGCATTACTTTATACTTAATGTCTTTATGTATAAATCTCAATCAAACTTATAATCTAAGGTAAAAGGATATGTCAATGCACTACATCTTATTTTACTAGAGGAGCGATGACTCTCATCATTTTTTTTCATTTTTTTTCCTTGTGAATGATAACACTAATCTTTTTTCAAATCTAATCATTTTTTATTATGCTTGGCATGCTTGATTTAATAATTTACTTCTTTAGATGACGACTTCTGATTAACTAATTTTCTTGCTCATGCATATTAATTTTTTTTAAAAGTATATAAGGATATAATTAAATAAACCACTTGTATTGACAAAGTTAGTTTGTGTTTGATGCATGACTAACTTATAAACTACAAATATATAACATAGTATAGTCAAGATGTTATGCAATGATACAATTTTATAATCCTAAGCATATGATATCTTTAGATAAATGTAATAATAATCTACTAAAATATTTGACAAATCATGAACAGACTGGTAAGTTATGAAGTATAAATTTTTTTATAATATAGGATTATTACAACTATTGATACAAATCATGAACAAAATTATATTCAACCTATGGTTAGGGATTAAAGTGGATCTCACTTCTCCTTTCTCTATTTAAAATTCTAAGTTTAGATGAAATAATAATAATAATAATAATAATAATAATAATAATAATAATAATAATAATAATAATAATAATAATAAGAGGTAAGTTTAAAATTCATCATTAATCATTAATCATTTAAAACATGATCATCATTTAATGAACTTGAACATTTATCATTAGCTAAATTTAAACATCAAAGCTTAACTTTTACATACCACACTAAGCCATAGCACACACATTAGAATACTAAGTCACCAATCATAATTTTAGGTTAGGTCAGTGCTTTGTTGTGGTAGATTAATATTTTATTTTGTAATGTAATATTTTAGATTAAATATTAGGATTATCTGTGTGTTAGTTTGGATGATAAGACATTATTTATTAGACTAATGATTTATAATATATGGGATTGTGCTTAAGGGACCGCTGTAATAATGAAATTATAAATATCTTCATTTGTAGATGTTGCTTAAGTCCTTTAGCATAATCTACTAGGACATGTGAGTTTGGTGACTCAAGGTAGAGCACTAAGCCCCAATGTGTTGAATATAACTATTTAGTGTAAATGTATATTATGTTGAACTCTGTTTTGCAACTATAGTTTTTTTTTTCAAAAAAAATATAATTTTTGTAATAATATTAAGATTAGAGCTATGGGGTTTAGAATGAGCAATAGCTAGAAAACTCAAACCTAGGATTCCTTGTGATGCCTAGAGTACTCAATCCATGAAGTAAAGAAGAAACTAAGATTGAAGACCCTTATAGCTTTATTTTTGTTATAAATGATAATCCATGTTGTATAAAGGTAGAGCTCGGCCATCCAATTTTTTTTCTTTTTTGGGGTGTACGACAACCCCAGCTGCACCAGCCTTTTATTCTTTTACGTGATTAATATTTGATTGTTGTGTCTACATTGATTGCACAATAGAAATGACATACTTTTCATATGTTTCATAAAATATGAATGTTTGATGTGTGACCTGGATATGACAGGCTCTTCAGGAAAAATTAAATCTTCTACTCCAATTTAATAACATTTACTAAAAATTTATGCAACTCATAATTTCACCATAAAACCTAGGATTTTAATCAAGAAAAATATAAGATTTAGTAACCCCTTAGTTGTATGGTTGTATGTTATAATATCATGCATGCATATAATTTTGCTCTTGCAAATAAGAGATCTCCACTCTTGCATGATAGGGGACATGCTTGACCTGTGAGGGTAGTCTCTTGTAGTAGAGAACACCATTTCTCTTTTATTTAGCCCATAACCATCTTTTACCATGCATGTAGACATAAACATTCCCAAGCCTGAGTCTACAATTATGAGTCAATAATGAAATAAAAAATATTTACATTTTGCTGCATTAGTCTAAGTCATTATTTTCATACAAATTATGATCTAGTCTTTCAGGGAATGAGTTTATGACTCTATATTATTTTCTAATAAATAACAGCTAAACTATCTTTCACTTACATAAGACTGTGTACATAATTTTAAATCATTGGAGGTGTTAACTAAGAACCACTCCAAACAATTGTAAATCTAGAAGAGTCGAGATAGGTTCACTCATTTTAGTGGAAGTAAATCAAAATATCTCTCTTTCTCAAGTAGATTTAAGTCAGGCTCTTAGCTTATACAAGAGTACTTTAAATATAGGTTCAGAGGTAACTTGTTTCTCTTTTACTACGAGTGTAAATCGTCACTACTTTGGCATTTTCATAATCTTATGTTATTGAAATATAAGTCCCAACTTTCTAATAAAATGTTAACTTAAATAGTCATAATTCTCTACTTCAAAAACATGAAGCCCAATAATAGGATAGTTAGAATGCTTATTAGGTTTTCCAGTATTTAAATGTATTCCCTTCTTATTCTCGATTGGATTCTGTTAAGAACTCTTCCTAATTGAGTCCTCTTAACTTGATTCCCAAAATTACTAAGCCCTTGATACCAAGCTTTGAAATCGATGAAGATGTCAGCTAATCACTTTAATCGAGAGTATTCTTAAGAGATTCATGCCTCTCAAGATGTAATTAACTATAGAGCCTTGTCCCTATAGGGAACTTAAGAACATAGCTTAAAATAAACTCTACTTTACTCTATCCATATGAAGCAGGGGAAAAATCTCAAGTATATCAAATACCCATCAGCCTTAAGAGTCTTTATTAAGTAATCGAATTCATTATAGGAAAATATGTTTATTTTCTGAGATAATACATTTATCTTTAAATGACGTATTTGATTACCTAAATAAGTACCCTCAAGATCTGCATGATGGTTCAAATAAAATTCCTACGATGCATGAGTGTAAGTCTACAACATGGATAATATTTTGTTGAAAATGCAAAAAGTGCAAATTATGTGTCTTGACTAAAAGTTGACTTTTGTACATATGTCTCAATTCAACAAGCCAAATTTGATTTTACATATAAATGACATTGTAGATGCAATTATATTAATTTTTATTATTATAAATTTTTTAAATATTTAATAGCATTCTAAATGAAAAAAATAGAAGTGATTGATTTTGAGCCATACTCCTATGAAACTTAAGTTTGACTATCTCAAAGATTATATATATATATATATATATATATATATATATATATATATATATATATATATATATATATATATATATATATATATATATATATATATATATATATTATATGTTTTTAGGACCTTTTAAAATGATTTTGACTCATGAGTAAAAGAATAAGTTTGTGAATGCCCTCAGATGTCTATCATTTAAGAGATATATTTTGAGTTTATTTAAACATTTTAATTTTTGTATGCACAATTTTTAATGTATTAATAATATTCATACCCAATAAATCTATTAAAAGTTAAAGGCATCTAAAATACATAATATGATGCATAATCCTGAATTTCTTGAACTTTGGTCATCTTTATTAAACCATTGAGTTCTTCTCCAAGCTTCAAGCACTTTTGGCAAGCTCAATATTTATTTGAATCATTATGGTAGTTTGTAGTCATTTTCATGATTATCATGATTTTTCAAACTTGCTAATACATGTTAAATATAAACTATATCACACAAGACTTATTATAATTAAATCAAATAAGGAACATCACATAATGCATATTAAATAAAATCTACTTTCTTTGAATATTTTCTTAGATATTTTTATACCATAATCAAGATTTTATTTAAGAGTTTTATTAAAGTCTAAAAATTTTAAGATGTAATTGATTAAAAGAGTTTGTTTTATGAGAAACTTGATGCCAAAATTAAATAAACACCATTACCTTTATTTTATGCATGACAAGATAATAATTCATTTTGTTTATTACATTTATCTATATCTTTCAAATGTATAAAGTGGATTATTTTCTATCTTCCATGTTACTTTGAGTTCTTTGTCTTTAAAATTTTCATAAGATAAACATATATGTATTTCACCTAACTTTCAGTAAACCCATTAGGATCCTATCTCTTGAGATGATACTTTTTCTCCTATTATCTTCATGATGCATCTTTCCAAACCCATATTTCAACTACAAAGGTATAATGGTTATGAAGGTTTCTTGCTCAACATTTTAAGGTGAGTTTGACTTGTGGTAGTAGGTTTTGTTAGAATTCTAAACAAGAATTAAGTGTTGATGTAGGTTGTCAAGTATCCAAATATATAAATATAAACATGTTCATATTATTTTATAACTTAATATTTAGCTAGTTACTTGTATGTCTAATAATTATATTGTGATTCATCTGTTAAAGTTGACATGTCCTTCTATTTAGTGAACACTATTCTTGTGCTACATGGTTTAATTACTCATGTTTGTAGTATAAGCACTATAAATCATCATATATTTCATTATATACATTAGTTTCTTTATGGCATTATTGTTTGATGATATTATACTGTGTGGCAAAGTTAACTCATCTCGATTACTTTGTCCATTATTCACTCACTCGCTTCATCTTATACTCAACATAGTTTTATGTTTGTCTAATTACATTTATAAGTAGGTTTTTGTTGTATGCTATTAGTTTTATTAAATGTGACTTCATTTATATTAAGCTGATCTCTAAAACAAATATAAATGGTATATGAGAAAATAAACATTGTAGATAATAAAAATAGAAGACGAACAAGATTGTATAGTTCTATAATATTCACCTACATCCACGATCGCATGATGATCAAATATACCAAAAAGTTTGAAAATATGAGATACATTCTTGCCATGAGATTAATTGTCTTGTAAATTAGAGGTTAATGATCAAAAAATTAAATGTTATCAAAACCAATTTTGTTGATTAAATTAAAATATCAATCAATCAATAAAAAATATTGGTTGTATTTAGGTTCTGTAGTGCACCATATCATTCTCTAAAAAAAACAAAAAAGGATTGCTAATTTGTTAATACAATCTATGCTTATCTCTAAGATAAATTCAATATCAATAAATTTTAGTTAGATAGCATAATGGATTCTACTAATTACATGACTTCATATAGACATCTCTATTTTATATCCATTTTGGTATTTCAATAAAGAAATGACTATATTCTCCACAAAAATAGCTATATTCTGCATTTCTCAAGTCAAATAAATTTCTAAAACTTGTTATTAATTGCCCATTAATCATAAGTTAAATATGCATAAGATTGAGATGCATGCATAATAAGAATAAGAAAAGAAGATAGATTGTAATATATATATATATATATATATATATATATATATATATATATATATATATATATATTATATATATATATATATATATAATTTAAGAAAACAAGAATCAATAAAGAGGGGAGAAAGAAAAGCTCAATGTCTTAAGCACTTGCTACTCTTTGATGTTGATATTTTTCTCCTCTCCTTCATGTTTCTCTCGAAGCTCTGCTAGCTAAACGATCCCCTAAAACCCTCTTATTAATATAAAAATATTTTATTTTTAATGTATTCTTAAACTTCTTAAAATCAAATTGACGCTAATTTGGGCAACTAGGAGCTAAAAAATAATCATTTTATGTTGGAGAGAAAGGTTTAGGTGCATGGGACTAGTTTGAGGCTTTGAGATAGTCAAAATCCTTTAAAAAATATGTATTTTGCTTAAATAGTATTGTATCCACTTCTTTGCATTATACAAATAAAATCTACAAGAATAGTTGCTTACCTATATCAATAAATATATTTAGATTCAAGTAGTAGATTCTTCAAAAGTAAATAATAAATAAATAATTATAAAAATCTAATAGGATTAAATTTTACTAAATGATACCTATCAACATACTTGGATCTTTCCTCGTCATCGAGAAAACTAAAAATAAGCTCACTAAATATCAAATTGAAAATAATAATAATGACCTAGCATACATTTTATTCCAACTATTTCCAAATATTTACAAAATTATTTCTCACACTATTTACATATTTTAGATATTACACTTGTTATATTGACTATTATATTGATATTGTTTTATATGCCATTTATTATCATGAGACACAATAATGTGAAAAACACATAATTTGTACTATGACCCAATTTTCATAGGATTATAGTGAGTTAATATATATTCTCTAAATTGTTTTGTATGCTTTAAGGTCACTTGGGCATAACTTTACACTTAAAGTGTTTTAATAAATCTCAATCAAACTTATAATCTAAGGTAAAAGGATATGTCATGCACTACATCTTATTTTACTAGATGAGCGATGACTTGATCATTTATTTTTCATTTTTTTCTTTGAAAATGATAACACTAATCTTTTTTTTAAAATCTAATCCTTTTTTTAATATGTTTGGCATGCTTGGTTTATTAATTTACTTCTTCAGATGATGACTTCTGATTTACATGTATATTAAAATTTTTTAAAAGTATATAATTAAATAAACTACTTACATTGATAAAGTCAGTTTGTGTTAGATGAATGACTAACTTATAAATTGCTAATAGGTAACATAGTATAGTCAAGATATTATGTAATAATACAATTTTATAATTATAAGCATATGATATCTTTAGATAAATGTAATAATAATTTACTAAAATATTTGACAAACTATGAACAAAATGGTAAGTATGAAGTATAAATTTTTATAATATAGGATTATTACAACTGTGAATACATGTAATTTTCTCCCCTTCGCTCCCTTCTAAAAATAAGTGAAAATATGAGAAACATTAAAAAGAAATAGACTAATAATAATACTCAATTAGCATAAAAAAGTAGAAATATATTAGTCTATAGTATACCAAGAGAAAGAAAAAATCCCTACCCACTTGAGTAATACATTGTCCATAATGCATGTAATAAAAAGAATAAAACAAGTGAGGTTGTAGTGAGGTTCCATATAAGTGAGGTTGTAGTTATCCTCCTTAATATGGAAATCAATTTGTGGCTTAGGTGATAAAAGTTATTTTAAATATCTTATTTCTGTTTTGTTCATAAAAGAATATTCAATGATCAAAATAAATATTAAATAGATAAATAAACTAAATGAAATTTAAAAATATTTAGTTACTTTTCAACAAGCACATGGTTTAATATCTTCAATCTAACTAATATATGCTAAATTAAAATGTGATTTGATGAAGAAAATTTGGCCCACTTGATCAAAAGAGGTGTCCAAATAAAATTTACCAACCTTAGCATAAAATAGTATATTTTGTATACTTGGACAAAAATTAGAAGCTAAAGTGAACATGGCCACATAATAATGGATGACTATTTATGTAGATATGGCCCACATTGGCATACCTATGCATAATTCATGAGTCCTTAAATAGGTATGAGAAATTTCTATGCAAAGTTGATATATTTAAACAAAGGAAACATCTTGATGAATTTAATATTTTTTAACACAAAGTCATGATATTTGGATAAATTGACTTGACTAAGTATAATTGTGTCCGTACTTAAGAAAGCATAACTAATTCACAGAGGAGATATTCTAGGTGAATGTGATATATTTATAAAAATACATATACATAAACAAACTTGATTAGATATGATACAAAAATATTTAGATTTGAATACACCATCGATGTGTGTGTGTGTGTGTGTGTGTGTGTGTGTGTGTGTGTGTGTGTGTGTGTGTGTGTGTGTGTGTGTGTGTGTGTGTATATAATCTCAAATGATGATATATGGACGGTTATGATGCCAATATATGATTCAATTTTAGATAACATGATAATTTGCATACAAATTAAGTCTCTTAAGTTGAATTAAAGATGGAAGATGATATATTTTTGATAGACTAATGGAAGATGATATTGTGTACCTGACCTAAATGACATGAGGATCAGTGATATAGATACATTTTGTTAACTTATCAATCTAATAAATTCATTAGTACATTGTGCTTAGATGTCTAATATAAGACTTAAACTTGTACAACTTAGGCTTAGGCTTAATCTATAGAGATTAGTTAGCAATCTTAGTGTTTTGTATGCTAATCATAAGACTAAGATTTTATGGCTTAATGCAATGACATGGTGTATAATACACTAATGACCAAGGTGAAACTCAATGTAATATGAGCTAAATAAGGTCAATTAACAATTGATTTGATTAGAAAATTCTGGCCTATGTGAATGCTAGTGTTTCTAGTTAGTTTTTTTTAGGAAAATTAAAATTATTAATCCAAGGCTAGTGAAATCATAATTTAATGATTTTTTTAATAATTTGTTTGATATTTTTATATTATTTTAATTTTTCATAATGCATGAAGCACACTTATTTTATATTTAGATGACTTAAATAATTTTAACGATTGAAATATTTTATATAAGTGGAATTTAATTTCTTAAACTAGAGAGTAGTCTTTATAAATTGATTATTTTTATGTTATTTAATGCTTAAATAAATTATAATATTTATTTAATTAAACTTTAAGGTTAATTATGACAAATCAAATTATAAAATTTCAAAATGCCTAATTTGGTGTGCCTTTAACCATCATCATTCTTATCCTTCTATGTGATATTAAAGTGTGAAAAATTCACTAAGCTTAAATCAACTCGAGTCATCTAAATAAGCTACAATGATAAGACTAAGAATGTGTTTCAGAGGGCGTTCTGCACACTGCTCAAGAGTTTGGGGAGCAGCAATGAAACTGCGGCTATGTTTTGAGAAATCTGTGATGAGAAAGCTGTATTTTTCAACTTGACCTAATTACCTATGGTTGTAATCAAAAAGTTGTGGTTTGACTTTGTTAAAATAAAAAAATTTGTATACCCACTGCAACTTCTTCATATAATCTTTTACAACAACTCAATCATTATTTTTTCATACAACTTCAGCTATCCCAAATAAATCTGAGGCTCTTTATACCAAATTGATAATATGAATCATTATTTGTTCAAATTGAATTAGGCAGATCAATACTTTACCTGAGATGTGATCAACTTGATAAAAATAAACAATAGACATGAAGTTAATATTATTGAGGTAATTTCATAATCATCAAAGTGGCCTTGGCCCACTAGTCTAAATAGCTCAGTCTTGCCCACGTAAACATCATATTTGAGTTAATTAAATATAGAGTAAACAAGTAATATGATATATAATCAAGTCAACTATGCTTTCTTAAATCCTCAAGTGATGTACAACACCAAATAAATTTTATAACTAGACAAACAAGTCAATGTAATTAAACAAATACTCATATAGTTTATTATAAATCCTAAAGAAAAATATTTAGATATCAATATCCATTGACATAGATTATTATCATTATAATTTACATAGAAGTGTTTTATATCACTATTTAAATTGGACTCAAACATAGTTTGATTTAACAATTTTCCCTTTCAATAATACATAACAACTACCAATATCTTGATCTCTCACATGCATTTGTTTATATTATCAGTATTATTATCTCAAATATATTACAAGCTATTACAAACTATAAAAGTAATTATCACCACATAAGATTGAACATTGATATTGATAAAAATTAAGAAGTATTGTAGCAAAAAATAAAAATAAATAAATCAAACTACAGATGTAGTAGCTAGATCTTTTAAAATACTAACCACTTTCTCCCTAGCCTTATAAGAAGACCCTTCTTTTCCCACAGCACTCGCCGCCTCTTTCTTCATCTCTTGGATTCTCAGTCGCACCTCCTTTCCTTTCTCGCCTTCCATTAACTCATGCACCACCTTCGCAACCTCCTCTCTTCTCACCACCCCATTCTCTCCCACACTCGCCTTTAGTGCCACCTTCACACCTTCCACGACCAAAACTGCATTCATCCTCTGCTCTGAGTAAAGCGGCCATGCAATCATTGGCACCCCATTCACCAAGCTCTCTAGCGTGGAGTTCCATCCACAATGGGACACAAAACCACCGGTCGTATTATGACCTAACACCTCTACTTGAGGGGCCCATGATAGCACCAACATCCCTTTTACCTTTGTCCTCTCTATGAATCCTTCTGGGAGAAATCCTAGTGGATCATCAATGCTCTGATTTGGATTAAAAAAATTGCCACTTAGCTCTTTGTCACTTGGTGCATGCACTACCCATAAGAATCTTTGCTCGCTTATCTCCAATCTGAAGGCAAGCTCTCGAGTCTGCTCCCATGATAAAGTACCACCGCTATCAAAATAAATAAACACCACTGACCCGCTCGGTTGTTGATTCAACCACTCTATGCATTTATGTGATCGCTCTTCAAAATTTATATTTGACCCTGAGCTGGTGAGTGGTCCGATAGGCCAAACTGGAGGTTTTCCACCGCCCCTCTATGATAGAAAATTTTAATTAGTATGCTTTATAATAACTATTCTTTACAATATTATTAATGATTTCACCTGTTTTAAGAACTTGGCGGAGCCAGCTTCCAAGGCTTCGAGGCTGTTGACTAGAATTCCATCAAAAAGATCATAGTGCCTTGCGAGGTGAACCACCCACGCACAAACCTCGCTCTCCCTCTCCTGTATCGGCTCCAAAAAATCCTCTCCTCTCAAGGGAACGCAACCCGGCAGCCTTAGTGGCTCCGACAGGTCTCGGAACTCACCGATGGTGGTCTCTTTGAGAGTCGGGAGGTGGAGCATGAAAGAAAGGAAGAAAAAGTTGGGAGGCTATAAAAAGGTAACTTGGGATGTTGAGTTCTCTGACCACGGAAAGGAAATCGCTTCCTAAGAGGTCGAGGATGACGGCGGTGAGCCGTGTGGTCCGCCGGAGAGAGATGAGGATTTCGCGGAGAAGAGGCACGGAGTGGGCTATGGTGAGGCATATGCGCGTGATGATGTGGGCGTCAGAAGGGAGATCTTGAAGGGGAAAAAGAGGGAGTTGGGCGGTGGAGATGGAGGAAGGAAGAGAGCAGGGGAGGTCGGAGAAAGTGACGAAGGTGGCGGTGAAGTGGTGGCGGAGGACGAGGAGCTTTGTTAGCTCGGCGAGAGGGGTGACGTGGCCCACACCGGGGCTTGAGACGACGACGACGTGGGGAGATGGGTTGGCTTCCGCCATGGCCGGAATCAGAGCTCTTTCTGTTTAGTGGACGAAAGTTCAGAGCTGGCGAAAAGCAGGTTTGATGCCGCAGTGTTGATTCCTGCTCCTATTTGCAGAACAAAATTTGATTAGTTTATTTTTAAAATAAAATAAAAAAATATATTCACAATAAATTTATAGTAAAACAATAAAGCTAAATAAAAATAATTGTAAGCTTAAATAAAAATTCTTTCAATACAAATAATAATTGAAGAGCAAAATAAAAATGTATTATTCTCATAAAATACAAATGATAATTTATAAAAAAAATTTATTATAATATTTAGGGTAAATTAATAACATATAAAAATTAATTATATTTTTATGTATTTAAGTCATACATTGTACACTTTTATTTAATATAAAAAATATTTTATATAATAAAAACTAAAATTTTCCGACTAATAATTATGGTTACGTCATGGCCGACAGTTGACTAATCGCAAAGTTAGGTCAATATTGCAGATCACCAAAATCATGAAAAGATATTATAAAAAAAAATGATTAGGTGCTCACGATCGGTTGCTGTGACAAGTAATATATTTTTTATCTGAAATATGTAATTATAATTTTAATTTGGTGAAATTTTACTTGTTTATATTTTATATAAATATATATTTCTTTTAATTTTTTTTTATACTTAAATTATTTTAAATATTTTAATTATTTTAAAAATTGTGCCAACATCTAAATTTTTTATAAATGCAAATATCTCTAAAATTTAATCGATATATTTTAAATTTATAATATTTACTAAATGTTTCCTAAAATAAATTTTATTAAAATTTAAAATTTGTTGTGGCTTAAATAAAATGTTAATATACTGGAATTAGTCTCAATCAATAATAGAGATCAATTATTTTCTTTCATAGCAGTCTATGTACCTTGTAAATACTTAAATATAGATCAATTATTTTCTTCATAATTTGATTTTGGAGTAATTTGTAATTTGGATTATTTTGAGTGGATGGCTATTTTATGTTAAGATTGCCTGCACTAATAAGAAAAATAATTTGTGATATTTTGATAAATTTTTTGTAAATCTCACACACAATTGTTTATTATATTTAAATAATATAAAATCACGTGATTGTGAATTGTAGATAATACAAAAATAGTGATGATAGTTTTTTTTTTTAAAAAAATTATGATAAACTAATAAAATACTAAGATATTTTTATACAGTCGATGAAATAATTTTCATAAAATATGAAATTATTTTTTTTCAATACATTTAATAATTTTATAGATAAAATAGAAATTTAAAATTTATTTACTATAATTTTATAATAAAGTAATAAAAAATTAATAAATAGATTGTCATATATTTATGCAAATAATATAGAAGCATACTTCTTACATAAAATTTTAAAACTCCTTTTTTTTTACAATATTGAAGCAAGTTATAAGAATAAGAATGATATTTATTATTAAATTTATAATGGAAAGTAAAATATAAAAAAATTATTTATGATTTGCAAAATAATTTGAAAATAAATTAAATAAAAGTCTTGCACTACATATAATAATATATTAGTTCTTGGTAGTTAGCTCTGACCTATTTAAACCTATTCATATTTGACTTTAAAATTGTTTCAATTATGATTTAAATTGACATTTGAACCCTCTTAGAAGTTCTATGAGGGAAGGCATTTGAAGGGACAAATAATGTGTGAAGGAGAAGAGAAGTTCATGGCTAAGGCAAACAATGACGGGACTGTCGGCTAATGAATGAGAAAAGGACTCTATGAATTGCTAGGGTTAAGTATCGAAGGAAAAAAAGTTTGTGAATGATAGGAGTTAGGCATCTTCGATGGTGTGAAGAAGAATGTGAGTTTAATTTAGGTTGGGTCCAGACATCAATTAGATTAGCATCGTGTAAAAGCAGAGATGAGTTGATGAAGGAAGAGACGAATTATGAGAAATTTTTTTGACGTGATGAAGATTTGATTAATGATACAAACAATAAATCACTTGAGGTTCAAATGAGCCATAACAATTCAAATGATGAGGATGAGACAATCTCGATGAATTGAGAATTTGAATTATATTTTAAATTTAAATTAATTTTAAAGGGTTTTAATATTAATAAATAGTTGATAAATATAAAATTTATTTTTTGTTGAGGATAATTTTATTCAAAATAAATATTTAGAAGCATTTTAAAAATAAAAGTAGAATAAAAATATTTTTTAATAAATATAAATATTATGGGATATATGTAGTAAAATTTTATGTTTCATATACAACAACAACAACAACAACAAGCCTTAATCCCACTAGGTGGGGTCGGCTACATGAATCCTTCGTCTCCATTGTGGCTTATTATGTGTCAAATTCTTATTTAAATCAGTATCTTAAGATCATTTTTTATACATCTTGTCAAGTCTTTTTTAGGTCTCAATTTTCTTAACATGCAAAAAATCAATGATCTACTCTCTCCTAATCGGATTCTGGACGTGATCTTTATGTAACCAAACCAAGAGATGATCTCTAATCTTATCATTTGTACTCTAACTTTTTTCCAAATATACTCATTTTGTATTTTATCTCTAAGAGTAAAGCCACTCATTCTAAGCATCCTCATCTTTATAATACTTAACTTAGTCTTATACTTCTCTTTTAATTGACCAATATTCTACATTATGTCATTACAGGTTTTATCATAATCTTATAAAATTTTTTCTTATGTTTCATATAGCAGATTAAATATTATATTTATAGCTCATTTTATGTCCTTTTTTTCCACTAGTAATTAATGATTCAGTAACTACATAAATGCAGAGACATAAAATAAGCTACAAGTACAGCAGCTTTTGATATTTTTATGGATATGTGCCGTTGCTGCTATGAAGTAATTACTGCAAAGAAAAATTGAGGAATATAATATATATAAAAGTAAATTTGATGTGTTAATATTATATAAAAATTTTATACACATAATATAAGAGTTTGAGAGATACTAAAATTTTTATATAAAAAATTTATGAAGTGAAAAATCACGAGATCTAGCCTATTTAAAAATAATTTCATTATATCATTATTTATTATAATTATTATCTCATCTTCAAAATTGGAGAAGGATAACTTGCAAGAGTAGATTTTGTGAGAAGTTTCACTAGATCAATGTGAAAGATAATACTGACGATAATAATCAAAGCTATGTGAGGTTACGATGATGGTGATTATCCGCGACGGCCCAACAGTCACCCAATAATGGTATGTGAATGCTATTTTAAAAACATTAAACATATAATTGTTATTTTTAAATAGCGTAATATCAAATAGTTTTAATTTCAAGAAAGTAATAAATATTCATAAATTTGTGATAAAATAATAAACTATCAATATGCTTGTATAAAATCAAAAGAATTATTATCAAAATGTGAAATAAATATTTTATGCATATAATAATTTTATAGATAAAATACAAAATATTGAAGATATTGATTATCAAATATGTTCTAGAAAAACTAATAGAATAAAAGTTTACGCTTTTGTTGAAATCCAAAGACACATGATATTTGAAGAAGAAAAACTCTAGAATTTTATTGAAAACCCCAAGAGGAAAAAATCACGCCTAACTCATTAAAAAAAATTTTCCACTATGTATGTTTGAGTACAAAGTTTTTCCGATAACGAGATTACAAAATCAGAGAAGAGCGACAATGAGAATCTCGAGATCGTAACAATAAAATGCAAAGAAGAAATCGTAATGCTTGTTGGGGTAAATGATGGTGAATAATGGCGGTCCGACGATGATAATGCCGATGACGGTGATGAGATCGGCGGGCGGACCACTACGGTAGTCGATGACGCGATGATCGATGATGATCGACGATCATGATGGACGATGGTCGCGATCGCGGGTCGCGATGGCGATCGACGACGATGGTCGGCAGTGATAACCGGTGACAGTGGTTGATGACGATGGTCGATGGAGAATAAAAGTTTATGCATTAGCTTTGTTGTAAAATCAACACACACACACACAGTTGTTTGAAGAATGAACAAGAACACTCCAAAAATTTTACGTGAAAAAACCCCTGAAGAGGGGGAAAAACAACGGGACCTAGCCTAGTAAAAATTTTCCACTATGTATCTGTGTCGGAGTACAAAGTTTTCCCGATAACGGATGAATTATCAGGCTCAAAATTCATCACCACCTCGACAATTATTGAGTCAAGAGAGTGATGATTTAAAGTGCTATAATTTTCAAGGCATAAATAGTATATAAGACACTACCCAGATTTCACCCCTCATTTTGTGAGACTTTAGATCTGGTTTCGTTTCTATAAAGCGCAAGCCTTTATAGTTAATTACCCTCTCAATAAGTAGATGGAACTTTCGATTAAGTTAGTTAGTCACTTAATGCATAAGTATAGAACATGGAGTTTTAGAATTTAAGATTATGAAATTCATCATTTTAGTTTAACCGATGGTTGGGGAATGATGACGACTGATCTCCATGATTCTGGCCATCCCGCCATCGCGGGTCCCTACTACTTAGAGGAGAATAACCCAACTCGATAGGATCCTCATCAGCAACACATGGGTTACGTCATCCAAGAAATCCTTGTAGACCTAGAGTGGTGTTTATCTAAGGAGACAATCTTAAGTCTACCTTAGCTGATAGAGGGTTGTTTTCCCTATCAGGTATACCCTATGATTCACAACTCAAAGGACAGAGCCATTGGGAAGCATACGGGCTATGATCGTGATAGTAATATAATGGAGCCTCACTGGCCAAACCACCCGATCATAGGACTTTGGTGCACTTTCATGTGGAGCCTATTGGCCAGCCACGATTAGAGGACATGGTCACGTCGCTACGGCAAGATTGATTGAGAGTGACATGCGAACTTGATTTGACATTGGCTCCTTTATGAGCTAGAGTTTTCTTAATTTGTCACCCCTGATAAACAATTGCAGAATATGGATAGATTGAGTTTTGCTTTGAGCTTTTAATGATTGAATTCCATTTAAGCAATTTCAGATTGCAACTTCATTTGATTTGAAAAATTGATTAATTTGAATATGTTTAAGAGCTTTAGATCCTGTCAACTCTATTTAGCTGCTAACAAAGGATTAGATCTATTGTCACCTAATAGAATCAATTTTTCAGATATTTCACTGACTTGAAATTTTTTATAATAAATTTTTAGGTTTTGTTAACCGAGACCCAGTCCTAAGACTAAATCGGGTAGCAACCCGCGCAACATCTTCAGACACATGAATTTAAGCATTTAGCGCAATGTCGGGGCCCATACAGGTGTATTTGAGAATGCCTTAACTAATGCCTTATGTTCGCTTGTACGAAGTGTTGCGAATCCGGTGGCGTAAAAGACGTTGTAAATTGATCTAGTATTTTATTAGATTTTTCATATTAATATTTCGTTAATTCTAATTTAGCCTACGCAGCCTTTTCAGATTTTAAAATTTGCACTTGAAATCTCTATATCCGAGAACATGCAGGTGTTTATAGCTTAGATAATTTCTTCTGATTAATGAAATCACTGACATTAAAAATCATAATTAGAATAAAATTTCTTTTATTTTTGGATTGAAGGAAAGTTCCTTCATTAGATGCGACATTTAATTTAGTGTCTCCTTTGCCTTATAAAATTTCATATCATGCAAGAAGGCATTTTGATTTAGATTGTAGTTTAAAATATTACTTGCTTTAGATCATGTCAACTCTGTTTTAGCTGTTAATAGAGGATTAGATCTGTTGTCATATGACAGAATCAGCTTCTCAGATATTTCACTAATTTGGACTCATTATAATAGATTTTTAGGGCTTTGGGACGATCTAAGACTAACCAGATAAGCAACCAGCATCATCCTCACTTGAATTTAAGCATTGACATGTGTCATGCGTGTTTATAGCTTAGATGATTTCATCTAATTAATGAAATCATTGATTTTAGAAATCATAATTAGAATGAAATTTCTTAATTTTTGATTGAAGGAAGCCCAATAATTTTTTGTAGATTTTGATTTAGTTTTGTCTTCTATCTGCTTGTACAAAGAGTTGAAGATCTTGTGGCAAAATGTATTATTGAATTTTCTAATTCTTAGATATTATTTGGCTTGTAGACTTTTATGAGCATTAATTATACTTGCCAACATGGTGCTCGTCTTTAGTGAAAATCTCTTTTGAAATTAATTTGATTTTTTACTTTAACTTGAAAATAGCACTTAACTAATCTCTTGTGCTTCAAACCAGACTTTAAGCACAATATCCCAATGATCCTTTTAAAGGCCACATTCATGAGTAATCATGAGTTACCTAATTGCATTTTTGCTTATAAGAAAGCTAACAAATTTCTTGCATACTTCATTCTCAATTTGGAATTAGACATTTAGATTTATCACAAATTATTTGTCATTTAATATTCAATTGAGATATTTACTTCATTTGATATCAAATGTGATCGTTAAAATGCTCAATTAATATTGTTCATATTGATTACTTATTCATGAATTTAACACATTGAATTTTCAAAGAGAAGCTTTATTCACATAAGAAGAGTTCAAATCCAACATGAATTTATCATTAACTCCACATCAAATCTTAAATTTATTTGAAAACTAAACTTCAAATTTATTGTAAGTCTCTTATGAGTTTGGTATTTGTCTCCCTAAGTTTCAATTAAGGTTTGTTTAATTTTGAAGAATTTGAATAAAAGATAACTCACTTTTTGATTTAAGCATAGAGAATCACAATTAGAGTTTGTGAGTTTAATATTAGCCTCCCCAAATTTTAATTGCATTTTAAATGAGTGCTCTATTATTTCCAAAATTTTTTTAAATGGTCTCCCCTTATTTCTCTTTGCTTTAACATTTCTCTTCATATAAAACATATATCTTTTTGTTTAACTTAAGTTTAGGTAATTTTCATTTGAATTTGTTTAAGTCTTGAATTTTAGTCTAAATTTTGATACATCATCCGAGGGAGCATCGGAGTGTTTTGATTTTCTCGGTATGCTCTGAAAAGTGGATGTTTTGTCACCATTTTCACCATTCATACTAATGGGCATTAGCGGGGTTTTAAAACCCAGAAATGCAAGCATATATGTATACATTCATTCCTCGCGCCTCATACGTGAATTAGCGGGATCTTGAAGCGAAATCTGACGTATATGTATTTTCATTAGCATTCACCATTACCATGGAATTAGTGGGGTCTTGGCTCTGAGAGAAAGAATCTGATCATGTGTCTTCATTTCATTTTTTTTTTCTAAGTCAAAATTAGATGATTTTAAGATTTCATCTAGAGCAGATGTTGAACTCTTCGATGAAGTCAGTAGCATATCTTATGATCACCTACTTTTATCTCATCACTGTAGTCTTTGAAACCTCTGAAAAAATATAAACCATATAAATATCCATTATTCAAATATTCAATTTTATTTTTTATCGGCAATAGAGCGACGCAATATATTTCATTCTCTTCTCTTTTCTACTCTTTCTTCTTTCCTTCTTTTTTTGTCTTTTTTTTTTTTTTTTTTTGATCTTTCTGTTCTTTCATCAAGTTCAGCAATTCTAATCTTGATATGTGTGACTCCACTCACTGTACTATCGCACAGTTTTTTTCTTCCTGAACATATTCATAAGTGATGCAAAACCTTTTAAGACGGTCCAATTCTGCATCGCTGTTGGCCCATTCCTCTCCTTTTGAGCTTCTCAAGAGATGGAAGAATCTCCTGGTCAATAAATTTCCATCTCATCCAACTTTCTTTGTTTCTTTTCAAGAGTCTTTAAAGCAGATTCTTTTTTCATTTCATACATTTTTGTACCAACAGCCTCTTCAAGCATGGATAGGATTTCTGGCCATTTCATGTTTCATGTTATGCATTATGAAAATGTGGATTGTTGATGTTAAGCTGTACAGAGTGGAAGAGAATCTGCACTCGAGAGGGCTGAGTAAAATGCCAGCAAGATGCCCATTAGTTAGATATTTGTTTCTTCCGCCAACTACAATCTGCCTTGTGACAGTGATCTCAGGGCAACTCTTGCAACCTAAAGGGCTTCAACTCCTGTCAGGATTATCGAAGATAATGGAGATGGTAGTCTTGGTAATGTCGGCCTGGCCTTGTTTGTAGACAAGCTCTTGAAGGTTGGTGGTACGCACTTGCTGCAGGTTGGTGATTCCAAGCACGAAGTAGATGGAGTCGAGGATGTTGGACTTCCCCAGGAATTTATATGGAAGCCATGCTACTCTAGATAGCGTACCTGTAGTTAGGGCAAAATTGAGAAAATAAAAAAATGAATGAAGGGGAGAAATAATCCTTGCAGTTTTCTGGAGAATGGAGGAAGAAAGAACTGAAAAATCAGAGGGATTTGTGATTTTCTTGAGGAGAAGGGGGGATCATGAGTTGTTTGTGCGGTTTTTGTTCGAACGAAAGGGGGGAACTGTTGGAGGAGCTTCCGTGCGTGAAGTGCGTGCGTCGACCGGACGAGGCTTCTATGCGTGTGAGGGGAGGAACTTAAATTAGATCTATTGCAATTTTCCTTTTTTTTTTTCATCATTTTTCTGAACGATTTAATTAATCTTAATAATGAATTTTATGATGATATCATCATATAGTTGATATATATGTTGATGTAAGGTTATTTTGAAGTTCGGACGTAATAAGCGGATGTTTGATCGAGATCGTTTGGTTGAGTTGGTCAATTGAGTCAATTTCAAAATAATTAGCTTTTTTTGGCCATATTCGATGACTGACTCATCAATTAAGTGATAATGATCTTATTTGATAAATTTTGATATTTCAAAGCCAACGACATAATCAATTTTGTGAACGGAGGTTGTTTGGGTATGTTGGTGCTGTATTTGATATGTGGCGTATTCTCTTCGGTGGTTGATTCTTAAGTTATGAAATATTTATATTTTGATGAGTTTCGATATTTTGAATGTGATGGTGAAGTCTGTTTGTCGATTGGAGGTCATTTTGATTGATTTTGGCGACGTCCAGTATATTTCAACCTCGATTTGCACGCTACCACTTTTGATTATTCTACATTTGTACAGACTCGTCCAAATTAAGTACAAATAGTTTCATTTGGTAGTTTTCGATGTTTTGAAGCTCACGGCACAATCAATTTCATGAACGAAGGTCGTTTGAACATTATCACAGCTTCCTGACTCCGATATACATATAGACACATTGATAGCTCGATCGCTTGATCGGTCGCTCTTTGGATTATACAATATTTATATTCTAATCAGTTTTGATATTCTGAACATGATGGTGAAGTCTGTTTGTCGATCGAAGGTCATTTTGGTTTATTTTAGTGACGTCCAGTATATTTCAGCCTCGATATATGCACTGCCACTTCTGATTATTCGATATTTGTACAGACTCGTCCAAATTAAGTGCGAACAGTTTCATTTGGTAGGTTTCAATATTTTGAAGTTAACGACATGATTAATTTCATGAACGGAGATCGTTCGAATATCTTCGTAGCTTCCCGACTCTGATATGCATGTCGACAGATTGATAACTCGATCTCTTGATCGATTGCTCTTTAGATTATACAATATTTATATTTTGATCAAATTTGATGTTATGAATGCGACGACAAAGTCCGTTCGTTGATCGAATGTCATTTCTATCATTTTCGGTGATGCCTAGTGCATTTCAACCTTGTTTTGCGCGATATCACTTTCGAAGTCCGTCGAATTCGACTTGTGAGCTTGACTCGACTTATGACACATATATGAAAGTCAACAATTGTATATGGGATGATGGAATCAGGATGAGGTAACAACAATAGTGGTTAAATATAACAATTGTTGGTGCAGTTGATGATGGTGAACAGCGGTGGTTAGCGGTCGACGGTGATGGTCGGTGGTGGTGATGAATGGTGGAGATGGCCTACGGTAGTTGGCGGCGGTGACCGGCGGCGATGGTCGATGACAACGATAATCGATGATAATTGGCGATAGCATTGGCGACGGTGATAGTGCCGGCGATGGTGTGGCAGCGATGGCGATAGTGGCGGTGATGACAACAAAAGTTGTGTGATGATAATTGATGGTATGCGGCGGTGGCGGCGGCGGTGATGTAAGCGCGCTCGTCTGTTACAATGGCCGGTAGCGGTGGTGTGTGATAATCGATGATGGTGGTTAATGAGGAGAATGCGTGTTGAGCGGTAGTGGTGGCGGTGGTTGGTGGTCATCGGCGGTAGTCGGCGATCGTCGAGTAGTGGCACGATTATGCTTGGAGAAGCTTTTCAAGCTTTAGAGCTCTCTCTTCTCTTTAGCATGGGCTCTCCTCATGTGAAGAATGAGGGGTTATTTATAGATTAGAGAGATGGTGTTTCTATAAATACATGCAAAATCCAACCATTCCATCGGATAGTTTAAAATGATTCCATTGATTATCTGATGTATTTTAAGTATTTGAATGCTTAAATGAAGTCAAAATCAATAGATCTTGGGCTTGTTAGATCCGGCTCATCAAGATGCTTGATTTGATTATATACACTCCATATTTATAAACTATTTAGGGATTTAATTGATATCCCAAAGTTTCCAATGATATTTTAAGTGCTTGATCTATACTAGTTTTGACTTAGGATCAGATTGCTTTTGACATCAAGATTCGTGCTTCGACTGGTGAAATTTTTAGTGTCATATTAGTTGCTATATTTTTGGATGACATTATCTCTATCATCCAAAAATATATGCCAAATAATAAAAATAATAAATTCTTCAATAAAATTTGTGGGTTTATTAACCATATAGTTTGAGAAAAAAGATCTTCATGGGTGCATAAGATTATGATCACAAAAGTGGGTGTAGTTCTGGGTGCTTGCGACTTCAGCAAGCTCCGGGGTTATGGGCCTTGGGATGCTCGTTTGCTTGTGCATGGTGGTTTCTTTCGTCTTATGAGCATTTTTTTTATTTTTTTTCTTTTATAGTGGTATAATAACCCCTTAGGTAAGAAGACACAACTCCCATATGCTCTAGTGTTCCTCTACATTGGATGAGAAATCATCTAGCCGAAGTTTAAGGGTTAGGGTAAAAAAAAATTCTTTTCTTTTTATCAGCGAAGCTCTGACCTTCTTCTTAAGGGAAGGTCATTCACTTTGCTAATCAAGATCCATAGCTCATACAAAGAGGCTCGGTTTTCTCTCGAGAGAGGCGTCAACTATCATCGTCAGACAAATCGGGTTTGGAAGGCGTCAGGCGTAGTTCATCTGACTCGATTTTCCCTCGAGAGAGGCATCAAGTCTCGTTGGGTGTTGGAGGTGGTCAAGACCCATAGATCATACGGCGAAGCTCCGATTTTCTCTCGAGAGAGGCGTCAGCTGTCCTCATCGGACCGATCAGGTTTGGAGGCAGTCAAGACCCATAGTTCATATGGCGAGGCTCGGTTTTCTCTCGAGAGAGGCATCAACTGTCCTCGTCAGACCGACCGGGTTTGGAGGCGATCAAGACCCATAGTTCATACGCTAAGGTTCCAGTTTTCTCTAGAGAGAGGCGTCAACTATCCTCGTCAGACTGATTGAGTTTGGAGGCGATCAAGACCCTAGTTCATACGATGAAGCTCCTATTTTTTCTCGAGAGAGGCGTCAACTGTCCTCGTTGGACCGACCAGGTTTGGAGGTGATCAAGACTCATTTTTTCTACTTCTTCTTGTAGAAAATTGAATTTCTTGAAACTCCAATGGATGGTTCAATAGTTGACAATTGCCAAGATGGCGGGGAAGCGTCAATTAGGAACCATCCCTCAAAAACTCAGAAAATCTGGTAGGTAATTTCAGAGTATCATTAGAGAGAAATAGTTTTTTCCTTTTGATCTCATATGTATGCATATATTTTTTGTCAGATCGTAGGTGAAATATTTTATCCAAAGCTGTCCATAAGCAACAAAGTCAGGAAATGATATGCCCAAGTATTATGGTGAGTGAGTTGTTTCACACAATTCTCAGACCTTTGTCTTTCTCTCCTCTTTTTTATTTATTATGCATTTTCACAATATGATGGTTGAAAGAAAATCAATAGCTTGACAACTACAGATGGTATATCATCGACTATCATAGCTGGCAGTTTAATGGTGCTCCATAGAAAATTTTATTTCTCCAAAGAGTTGGTGGCTATTGTTGTCAAAAAGTCTGATCGAGCACGTTCTCTTTCGCTAGGATACTTTATTGTTTCTGAGATGATTCTTCGGGACTGCGATTCTCTTTAGCTCCCAAATTGATTGAGATTTTTAAAATATGTGGTGTAGCTTTGTCACAATTTTTATTTCGAGCTTTAGTGATCATCATTGGTTTGACTATCTTCTTTAGAAAGTGTGGTACGATTTTGAACATCAAATACTTGTGTCAAATATGTAGATTCATATGTGATGCTCACGGACGTGTTTCTTATCGAGCTATAAAGAATTGGATATAATTTTTTAGCATGAGATCCATCTAGAAATTGGTATAATGGGTTCTTTTTGTGAAAAATGAGTGGGGCCTCCCTGAGAGATGGGAAAGATTGAATGACCTTCCAAATCTATTGCTAATTGAAGAGAATGAAATCTTAACGACTCTTAATATTTCTAATGTAGGAAGCTTGCAGCATGAGTTACATCATATTGGCAAGTATAATTGAAGATAGAATGTTCAAGGTAGGCCATTCCATTCAGGCAGGGAGATCTCATGCTCTTCTACTGAAGAGATCATGTAAGGGTGATGAAAGATTTCTCATATTCACAGGATTCTTTCAATGAGCCTGTTACAAAATCATGGTGATAGCGATGTTTCTTCTTTAAAAAAAAGAAGACATGTGCCAAAGTAACTACGTCAAATATTTGCGGAGAAGATGTTCGCCCCCAGTTGGCCTCTGATAGTTTAGCTATCTCAACTCATAATGGGGGGATTTATTTCTTGAAGCTGCATATTCCTGAAGAGGTGTTAAAACGTATACCTTTGGACATCAATGAAGCGGGCAATTAGTATATTATCTTCTCATTCTCTTTCTTTTCTTCTTTTCCTTTTTTCTTCGTGTAATATTTATAATTTTTTGATTATAGGTAGCCCAAATATTAGGGCTGATGACTCATTTGGGTGTCACTCTAGATGAGTGGTATACTGAATTTATGAAGGTAAAATATTTGCATTGCGAGTATGTGTGAAAGATGAGTGCTAAGGACAAAGAAGTGGTAGCTTTGAAGGATCAGCTAACTGGGTGTATAACTAAGCTAGCGAACAAGTCAACTTCTCTTTCTCTCCAGCATCAAGAGGTGGAGCGTGCTCATGATGAGCTGATTGAGGTGAGGGAGGAGACTCTCCAGAAAGAGAAAAGACTCAAGGCACTTGCAGCGGAGAAGAAAGCTCTTGAACTGGAGAAGAAAGAATTACAAGATTGTCTTTCTGAGAAGGAGCTTATAATGTCAGAAGTGGAAGAAAATGAAATCTCCTTGAATGCAGTGGAAGACTTTAAGAACTCCCTATCTTATCGCGATGTTATTGAGCATCATGTCTAAGAAGCTCATAATCATATTCTTGATGTTGAAGTGGAGGACTTGGAGTGCCAATGTTTAGAGGAAGGCTTCATCTGATGATTCCTAAAAGGTATCCACTTAGTACGTCAAAACTAGAGCTAATATTAAGAATCTATCTCCCAGCCAAGTATCTGAAGACCCTTCGCTAAATTCAGAAGCTGAATGGGTTGAGAGTGAGTTTAAGAGAGGATCTTCCAATGGTGAGGAGGACGTTGATATTATGTAGTATCACTTGAGGATGCATTTCTTTTCCTTTTATCAATATATCATTATTTTTTATCCAAATTTTTGATCCTTTCTTATATCATCATGTTAGAGCTATCAATGATATTTGTAAACTAAAAATTTTGGGTGATTTGCTCTTATTTTATTTTGACCTATCTGAGGTGATTGATCAGAATATTATTCGACGATACTAACTTGTATGGAAGAGGTCGTGAGAAGTCCACCAAGAACTTTTTGGCCTATCCTAGGTATTAGTCAAAATATTATTTGATGTCTTACATATATGGAAGAGGCCGTGGAATGTCCACCAAGGACTTTTTGACCTATCCTAGGTATTAGTCAAAGTGTTACTTGACTTCTTACCTGTATGGAAAAGGCCGTGAAATATCCACCAAGTACTTTTTGACCTATCCTAGGCATTAGTCTAAGTGTTACTTGACTTCTTACCTGTATGGAAGAGGTCTGATCAAATCTCCTTGGAATTGATCATGCCTGATTGAGACACAACGTGAGTTGTATATTTCTCAAGTGGGAGGATTAAATGAAGGAGATTGTTTATATGCAACAAGCTTGAAAGAAAAGGTCATAAACTCATTACTCTGATAAGGTTGGCAATACAATCATAAGATAATTTTAACAAAGATATGAGTTTGAAGAAGAAATAACAAATGAGACAAAATAAAATTTGCAATAATTATGCAGTAGAAATTACTGATAATACTTTCATAGATTCTCCATGTTCCAAGTTTGAGGTAAGGTTTTTCCCTCTAGACCCTTGAGCTTAAATGTTTCTGGCTTGACCATAGCTGTAATCACATAAGGGTCATCCCAAAGAGGTGAGAGCTTATTGCGTTGAGGGCCTTTGCCCGTAGCTTCAAGACTTCATAGGATCAAGTCGCTGACAGAGATGGGACGGGGTTTCACTCTTCTGTTGAAGTGATGAGCTACCCTTTGGTGGTGAAGTATAGGGTAGTGTCACGAGTTTGTAGATCCAAGTTACATGGAGTTTTTCTTCATTACTATTGTGATTGAATGATTAAACTCTTGGACGTAGAATCTCGATATCTACTGGTATAATAACTTATGTGCTAAAACACAAATTATATGGTGTCTCACCAGTCGGAGTTCACGATGTAGTGTGGTAAGCCCAAAGAACATTAGAGAGCTCCTCAACCCATTGCCCCCTAGCCTTTTCGAGACATATTTTTAACCATTTGAGTATAGTCCTGTTGGTAGCTTCAGTTTGTCCATTAGTTTGAGGATGAGCTACAGTTGTATGTAGCAGCTGAATGTGAAATCTTTACAAAAAGATGTAAATACTTTTCCAATAAATTGGGTTCCATTGTCGGTGATGATCTTTGCAGGAAGACCGAACCGACATATTATATTTTTTCAAATAAATTATTTAGCATTTGCCTTCGTGATTTTAGCAAGTGGTTCAGCCTCCACCCATTTAGTGAATTAGTTGACAGCTAAGATGATAAACTTTCGTTATCCTGATGCTACTGGAAAAGGTCCTATGATATCAATTCCCCATTGAGCAAAAGGCTGCGGGCTTTAAAGGGATCAGAGCTATATATGTGATGTATGAGAGAGGTTAGAGTGAAACTGACAACTCACACATTTTTGTGAAATCCAAGGCGTCTTGCTTCATCATAGGCCAATAGAACCCTTGCTTTAAAATTTTAAGGGCTAGCACCCTTCCTCCTAGGTGTTCTTCACATATCCTAGAGTGAACCTCTCTTAATGCATAATCGGCCTCTGATGGTGAGAGGTATTTAAGGTATGGCCCAGAAAAAGCTCATTTGTATAGTTTATCTCCGATAATAATAAAGTTTGTAGCTTTCCTTCAGAGACAAGTTATAGCAGTTGGGTCTTCAGGAAGGGTCCCTTCTTGTAGAAAGGACAAGATGTGGTCCATCCACGAAGGTTCTTTTGTCTCATTAATCGCTTGAATTACCCATGACCCTTGGATACTAAGAAAATATATTTTTTCAACATGCCTTCTCTTAAATTGATCTCTAGTAGTAGAGGTAGCGAGCTTAGCGAGAACACCAGCTCTAGTGTTCTTCTCTCGCAGCATGTGAATGATTTGATGTGTCTTGATATGGGCAAGAAGTGACTTCACCAAGCTGAGGTATTGTACCAGTCAGGGATTATGAATATTAAAGTTTTCCTCAACCTGAGATGCGATAAGCTGAGAGTCAGTGTGGATCATTAAGTTTTGAGCTTCATAATCGATGGCAAGTCTTAACCCTATGGTGAGAGCCTCAAATTCAGCCATATTATTAATTTTGAGTCCATACTCTAAGGTATCATGTTGGGGAAAAAATAAGATTTCTACTATTTCGAAGCTCCATCAACATAGAGGGTCCATTGAGGAGGCGAAAGGGGTGTAATAGATAGCTCATTTGGAGTAAGGGCAATGCATTCCACTATAAAGTTTGCGAGTACTTGAGACTTTATATCTAGCCTGGGTAGAAAATGGATATCAAACTCTCCCAATTCTATGGACCATTTGATTAACCTCCCAGATACCTCTGGTTTCTAGAATGGCCCTCAATGGTAAATGGGTATAAACACCGATGGTGTGAGCTTGGAAGTATGGACATAATTTTTGCCCTGAGAAAACTAAAGCCAAAGCCATCTTATTTGCCAGTGGATAACGACTTTCTATATCAGAGAGAATTTTGCTAACATAGTAAATTGGTCATTGTA
Source organism: Cymbidium sinense (assembly GCA_021442155.1). NCBI lineage: Eukaryota > Viridiplantae > Streptophyta > Magnoliopsida > Asparagales > Orchidaceae > Cymbidium > Cymbidium sinense. The sequence goes on along the minus strand of CM038230.1, from coordinate 87,310,795 downwards.
TTACATTTTCCTCTTGCACTAAAACTGAGCTTATTGCGTGGGAAGAGACTACGAGATATAAGTATAGCATCTCTTCTTGGATAGGCTTGGATAATAAGGGTGGAGATGCTAAATATTCTCTTAGTTGCTTCAAAGCAGCTTGACATTCATCAATCCACTAAAAATTATTATTTTTAGCTCCCTTTAATATTTTAAAGAATGATAAGTATTTATCCCCAAAATGGGCTAAGAAGAGGGATAAAGCAGTAATTCGTCTATTCAAGTATTGTACTGTTTTGATATTCTTTGGAGGAGCCATATCTCTAAGTGCTTTGATTTTCTTGGGAATAGCTTCAATCCCATGGTGGGTGACCATGAACCCAAGAAATTTTTTTGATGTAACCCCAAATGCACACTTGGTTAGGTTAAGTCGCATGTTATAACGTCGAAGAAGGTTAAAGCATATTTCTAAGTCAGAAATTTATTGTGATTCTTTCATGCTTTTTACTAACATGTCATCCATGTATAACTCCATTGTGTAGCCTAAGAGGTCTTTTAAAACCTTATTCATAAGGCGTTGATAGGTAGCACCAGCATTTTTTAACTCGAAGGGCATAACTTGGTAACAATATAAATATTTATATGTTTGAAATGATGTGACTTCTTCATCCATTGGGTCTATTTTTATTTGGTTGTAGCCTGAGTAAGCATCCAAAAACTTAAAATTTGATGCCCAAACGTAGCATCGACCAATTGATCAATTCTGGGGATGGAAAAGCTATCTTTTGGGCAAGCTTTGTTGAGATTAGTGTAATCAATACACATTCTCCAAGTTCCATTTGTTTTCTTAACCATGATAACATTTGCTAGCCATATAGGGTAATGCACTTCTCGTATGAATCTCGCTTCTAAAAGTTTGTTAACTTCTTGTTCAATAGCTTGGAGGCAATCAGGTGCAAAACTCTACTTCTTTTGGATATTCGATTTGAATGTTGGATCAATCTTGAGGGAGTGTATGATCACATTGGGGTCGGACTCCAAGCAAAGATGTCTTGATTTTTTGCGCAAGAAGATTATTTATTTTGCCCTTTCATCGAGCAGAGATCCAACTTACATTGTTCGTAAAGGTTGGTCATTTGACAATGAAATAGGGAGTGAGTCTTATATAGGTAAAGCTCTCTGAGGTATTTCTTCATCTCAAATAATAAAATTCTTGATGCTGAGGGTCACCAAAGGGCATGATTGAGATTATCTAAGGTAACATGATTGTGTTATTTGTTGATTTCTATAGACCACTCAAACCCCAACAGGAGTTGAAAATTTCATCTTAAGATGAGATACCGAAGTAACAACACCACAAATTGATTGGAGGGGTCTTCTGAAGATAACATTATGCATGAATTTGACTTGAATTGAATGAGTTGCGAGAAAATTCTCGAGGACAAAGGAAGGGATTGCCCCTCCTCATCTGAGGGTGATTATCAAACCCATATAATGGTCATACAATAGGTTGGAGCTTTACCCAAACTAATCTCATGCTAAAAAATGTGGAGTAAAATAAGACATTGACAGAACTCCCATTATCAATCAAAATTCTCTTAACATTATAACATGGATCACCGATCCCTGCACTGATGACAAGTAGATCTTGATGGGGAACTTAGACTCATTTTAAGTCTGAGTTATTAAAAGTGATGGAATGATAAATACAAGATTTTTTTAACTCTACTTCTTCAGAGGTCGCAATGAGGACTTGATTAGATAGTAGTGATCTTCCTACGATTGTTTTAATTTCTCCAACTATATGGCGACTATTTTTTGTTTCTGTGATGATTGTCTTGGTTTCCCCCCAGTTGGAGTTATGTTTACTTGAGTCAATTGATTCTGCACAAATCGACGTAGATATCCTTGTTGAATGAGCCTCTTGATTTCTTCTTTAAGTTGTTTACACGCCTTAGGAGTATGTCCATGACTTTGATGGAAGTGACAGTATTGCTCCTAATTTCCTGAATTTGGTTTCAGCGGATATGGCCACTTGATGGTCTCTTCATCTCGAATGGCCATCAGGACGTTAACTCGATATGTGTTCAGTGATGTGTATTCCTTTTCTGGTAATGGTTCACATGATGTGGGGGTCGTGGAGGGAGATCACGGCTGTCTTGTTGCTTCTTTTGATGGAATTGTCGATCTGTGTTCCCTGGGGCACTCTTACATTTTCCTATAGATTGTTCAAATTATTTACGATGTGCATTAATAGTCTCATTGACAAAAATTTGCGCTTATGCATAATGAACCAAGTTAGCATATGAGCGGACCGTGTCTTGCGTTAATAATGAGTAAAAGACCCAGGACGGAGCCCTCCAAGAAAAACTCCTCTTAATAGTTCACGGTCTACTTCAGGTACTTAGTGAGCCTCTAAGGAGAACCTCTCGAAGTACTCCTTAAGTGATCCACCCTCATTTTGACGAATGTCGGAGAGATGAGAGGAATCTTTAATGATCCTCTGGTTTGCAATGAACTGTTCTACAAAAATCTTGGCGAGTTCGTCAAAAGTATAGATGGATCCCCTCGGAAGGGAGTAGAACCAAGTGCGAGCTTGGCCTTTGAGGGTGACTTGAAAGACCTCACAAAGCAGTGTGCTAGGAGCTCGTTGGATATGCATGATGGTCCTGTAATGGTCAATATGTTCATATGGGTCAGTTGCCCCATCATAAGAGTTGATGCTCGGAAGTTTGAATCCTACAAGAATAGGATGTTGAAGAATAGCTTCAGTCAAAGGTGAAGACTTTTAATAGTCACGATGAGAGGAAAGATGATTTCTATCTTTAAAGTGAAATTCTTCTCGCATTAAGTGTTGTAATTCTGCACGAATAACATGACGGGTGGAATCAAGACAGTATGTGCTAATACCACAATAAATTGGATTGGTTGGCTACAAGTGATGGATGAGTAGAACTAGCGGTATCAAAGAGGTCAGCATCACAGTCTAGAAAAGGAGGAACTTTAGCCTAATGGCGAGAAAGCTCCATATTAGCATTTTGACCTCCCTTGGCTAACGATCGATCTTGGGGAAGATGCGTTTGCCGCAGTAGTGGCCGCAGTGTTTCTTGTAAAAGTAATATTATCTCATTTTGAGACTCTTTCATTCGGCGCACTATATCTTCTAGAGATTTATTTACGATTGGGTCATGCCTGTCGAGGGTAAGTGAGCGAAGCTTAGTCCTTTCGTTCAAGTTGGTTTGAGTGGAGTTGGGCGAGGCTTCGTTATTGCAAGTATTACACTTATTGGTCATAATGCAGGTGTTCATAGATATTGCAATTGTGGGGTTTGTTTCCCACAGACGGCGTCAAACTATTGCATGCTAGAAAACCAGTTGTGATAGAATAAAAGTTTACACCTTATATTTGTTGTGAAATCCAACACACACACAGATGTTTGAAGAATGAATAAAAAAACTCCAGAATTTTTATGTGAAAAATCCCTGAAAATGGGGAAAAAACACGGGGCCTAGCCAAGTAAAAATCTTTCACTATGTATCTGTTTCAGAGTACAAAGTTTTTCCGATAATGGGATTACATAATTGTATATAAAAAGGGTTGACAATGGGAATCCATGAATCGTAATTATCATAATGGTTAGCATGCTTATTGGCTTGATGATGGTGAACATCGGCGGTCAGCGTCAGCGGTCGGTCAGTGGTTGTGATCGGCGAGATGCATGATGGCCGGTAATATGGCGGCGGCGGCAAGCGGTGGTCGATAACGATGATCGATAGATGGCAAGTGGCATCGGCATAGTGGTCAGCGGTAATGGCAGCAACAGTGGTTAATATGATAATGTCGATGGTGTGGCCAGCTGGCAGTGGTACGGTGGTTATGCGATAACGGCAAGGTATCAGTGGTGTTAACGGCGCAGTGATTGATTGAGGACCGGTAGTGGTTGCCGACGGTGGTGATTGGCAGTGGTCGGCGACCATTGAGTGGTGGCATGATTATGCTTGGAGGATTTTCAAGCTTTAGAGCTCTCTCTTCTCTTTACTTAGGCTCCCCTCATATGAAGAATGAGGGGCTATTTATAGATTAGAGATGACATTTTTGTAAATACTTGCAAAATCCAAATCACTCCATTGGATAGTTCAAAATAATTCCCTTGATCATCTAATATATTTTAAGTATTTGAATGCTCAAATGAAGTCAATCAAAGATCTTGCTTAGATCCGAAGTCAAGGCGCTCAATTTGATCATAACACTCCATATTTAGGAGCTATTTAGGAATTTTAACGATATCCCAAAGTTTTCAATGATATTTTAAGTTGCTGGTAGTTTTGACTTGGATCGGACACGACATCAGATTCGCTAGTGAAATTTTTAGTGTCATATCAAAATATATAATAATAAATAATTATTTTAAAAGTAAATTACTTGCAAATAGCGACAAGGTTAGTTGTTGGGACTTTTTCTCCCTCCCTTATGATTTCTATAGCTTACTCAATACTAATTTTATTCTTGTATATTTAATATTTAAATCTTATATTTATATGTATAATATTTAATTTATAAACATCAAATAAAAATAATACTATTATAATATTTTGAAAATAAAAGTATTTTTTCATATTTAAATAAAATATTAATAATATAAATATTAAATATTAAATATTAGATATATAAATACCTAAAAATATGTGGTATTTAGATAATTTTTTTATTTTATTTATAGCTTAATTTGCTCTATATTTTAAAAATTAAAAAGTTTAGATAATTAATTTATTAAGACGGGGATATTTAGTTGATTGAAAAAAGAATGCAATTTAATTTTTTTCAATAAAAAATAAAATCAACATATTTGATTGGTAGAACAAAAAATATAAGATAAAATCTAATACATTTCTTTTCACCGTATAGTTCAAATTCAATTATATAAAAAAAAAAATTCGAGCGATCGCTCGTCGGCACCATTGCAGTCTGCAATTGCACCATTATAGCTCCTCATCAATTATTTTTATTCATCTAAATAAGACGAATTATTTCAAATTCACTAATTTTTTCTTACATTGAATATTTTTTATATTATATTTATTTTTCAGCCAATTAAACAGCCCTTCAAAATATTCTTATTAATTTGTTAAATAATAATTGATTCTTTAATCGCATTCAAGTTTCCAGCGCACCTTAAAAGATATATATATATATATATATATATATATATATATATATATATATATATATATATATATATATATATATATATATATATATATATATTAATCTAATTTATTACATATAATTGCTTTCAAAATATATATTTTATATCTTAATACCATTATAATTTTTAATTTTATATTTCTTTTAAAATTAAAAATATGTTTAGTTTTAAAAAATTTTAAATTTATATATATGACATTTTCTATAAATAAAAAAATATATATTTCACTTAAACAAATTTATGATGTTAATATTTTTATATGATATTAAAAATTTAAATAATAATATAAAGATTTAAATATATATATATATATATATATATATATATATATATATATATATATATATATATATATATATATATATTTAAATAAATTATTTTTAAATCATATCATGCGACATATCATATATTATTCTATATAATATAAAAATATATTTAATGCATCTACATTTTTAAGGCTTATTCAATAATAGTGGAATCATAATATTCTTGTTGATTTTTTTTAATAATAATTGATTCTTTCATTAAATTCAACTTTCCCACCGCCGGTTCTTCACCGCAGACGAAGCTGTTAAATGGCGAATAGTTGCCTAAACGTCTCATTCGTACGTAACAGTCCCATAAAAAAAAAAATGTGCTGTAGATTGGTGCGGGTGGTGTTTTTTTTTCTTCTAATATACTTTAATTTTATGATATTCTTATGAATCTTTATATTCTACCTAAATTGCTTTCAAATTTTAGTACTTTATCTTTAATATTATTATAAATATTTTTATTTTAGATGTGTATATCTATCTTCAACTTTAAATATATAATATATATATATCTTTAATAATTTAATTTTTAAAGAATAAATAGTTATTTTAAATATAAATTCTATAATTCAAGTATTATTTTAATAAACAAATGCATAGTCACCATCCCTATGAAAGAACCATGGATAAGTCCAAGTTGCTCCAATCCATGGGAAGAATCATGAATTGAATATTTTTTTTATTATAGGGGTTAGTAATTTAGTGATTTCCCCGCTGAAAATATTCATTTGCCCTCTGTCTCTATTATAATGATAGATATACAATAAAAAAACTCTATATAAAAGTTAATGTCTTTTTAATGATAAATATACTGTGGTGTTAAAAAAAATAAAAAGTTTAAACTTAAAATTTTAGTTTTATGCATTGAAATGTTAGTTTGTTATTTAAATTTAAATTTAAATTAAATGACTATATGGTTAATGTTAATATTTAAATAATTTTTATTAACTTAATCAAATAAGAGCTATTTGAGTTAACTTTTAAATTAATTTCTTGTTAAAATTATTAATTTAAATACATTTAATTTTAAATTGAAATTATATACATAAAACATATGAAAATAATTAAATAATATAATATAAGAATATTAAATTTATATATTTATTATTATTATTATTATTATTATTATTATTATTATTATCAATTATTATATTATTTTGGAAAGTCATGCAATTTTTTCATTTCATGATATGTTTTAATAGGTTAAATTATGTAATTTATTATTATTTTTGAATATAATCTTTTTTTATAGAGCTTTGCATCTACACAATGAACTTAGGACAAAACTTTGTACTTTGAGCTCACTACTTTCTAGTAATAATAAATCATAATATCTTCTCTCTTGATTTATAGAGTATGGAATGATATCATAGAATGAAATTTAAAATAATGCATTCTTCAGAGTGATTGATGTAGCTCGCCTACAATAAAATTTAAAATCTCCTACCTCGACTCATGCAAGAAAAGAATTAACACAACAAATCATGTTGTTTACTTCAAATCACCCATATTCCTTCTAAATATTAATAATGCGCTAAGATATGCATATTACTCTTCACCACCTTCGAAGAGCAACCATTCCCATGGTTGCTTCCTTTGTCAAAATGTTGAGGCAATTCATCACACAATTCACCAAAGAACAAATAAAAATTTTAAACTCTTTTTAGTATTTTGTCATATTTTTTAACCAAAAATGATAAACATCAAAGATTTTTTAGTGTCAGTTAAAAAAGTTATGGTAGATATTATAACTTTATGTTATTTTTTATAAGTAAGATCATACCTTTTTGGTAGCTATTGTACTCTAATAGATTAGAAAAAAACTCATCACAATTTCTCCAAAATATGACCACAATACATCTTTCTAAATGGCACCTTAGACTCACGCAGTGCCTTGAAAGAGTATTCAAATATACACTCAATTGTAAGTAGTCAAAAATGCTATTCAAAATATTGGAATTAGCCAACAATTGCTTCCACACAAAAATAACATTCTACACTGACATATTAGGAACCCAACAATTGAAGGTGTTGAATATTTTGTGATAACTTCACAAAATTCATATGAAGAGACATTGCAGATTAATAATAGGCAAAACTCATCATAATAACTATGATAATATTATAATCAGCAACTCATGTACATTAATTTGTTGGCTAATCAATCTCCTATTAGACATAAGTCATATATATATATATATATATATATATATATATATAAATTTTGGCATAATGTTAATAAAAGATATAATTATATAAAATATAAAGACTCATAGTAATTTATGTAGTTAAAAATACAATTAATTATTTTCAAACCTAAAAATAGGGGAATTTACATACATACCACCCAAAATTTTATAAATTTCATATTAACACCTAAAAAAACTCTAACATATCATTATACCACTAACGCCTCCAAGCTCTATAACACAATGGAGACTGCTCTCGCCAATGTTTTCCCATATCCCATAAACCTTCTCTATCATGGCTCCCTAACCCCGTGGATACTTCATCGTTCTCATAGCTCCCCTGTAGTTTGTAATGGCTCAAGAAACCCTTCACACTTCACAATCCCCACAAAAAAAAAAAAAAAAAAAAGTGAATATATCTCTCTCTAACATATCCAATGAGTGATGGCAAGGGAATTGTAGAGGTATTGCTAGATCAAGGAGATGCAAAATCAAGATAGAGGCTTACAACAATGGCCATAAAGTTATTTCTATGTAATTATAGCTTTTAGGTCGTCGAAGTAGTTCTTATGGTTAGAGAGCTACTGTGGGAGATTGAAGCTCACAAAAATGGCGACAAAGTTATTTCTCTGTTGTACTGAGGGAGATTTTTATTTGATATGTATGTAAATAAAATTTTTAAGTGTTAAAACATAATTAAGAAAATTTGAAGTGGTTCGTATGCAAATCTATAAAAAAAATATTAAGTGTCACATCAAACCAGCGTGAGCACATAATAAAAGCTTATAGTAGGATTTGCTGACCTTCTAATCTAATTGACATGTTTATAACTTGTCTTTGTGGTATTTAGTCGGCGCATTAAATGAAAAAATTATTAATTATTAGGTGGAAAAATATTAGGACAGGTCATGATGAAGGAACTTTAAAAATTAGCTTTATAAAAAATATATACAATATTTAACATATAATAATTTATAGTTAATATTTTATTTATTTTATCATAAATTTTAAATAAATTTTTTAGTAAATTGAGAAAACGATTCACCGTACATTAATTGAAGTTGACTTTTTTTTCTCTTGATGATAGATTTAATCTATACAGGTTACAATTTATAATCATTTAAAAATATAAATTTATATTTTATTTGTTAAATTATAATATATATATATATATATATATATATATATATATATATATATATATATATATATATATATATATATATATATATATGTAAATATTTTATTTTATTATTACTGATATGGTATTTAAAATATTACTTACCAAGCACGAATCGCCCAAGTTGATTCGATTTGAAACCCAAAGATCACTTAAAATATCATTAAACTTTGGGATATCAATTAAATCCCTAAATAGCTCTAAACATGGAGTGTTTAGTAAATCTAGCGTCTTACGGCCTCAAGATCTCCTAATCTCGACTTCATTTGAGCATTCAAATACTTAAAATACATCAAATGATTAAAGGAATCATTTTGAGCCGTCCGATGGAGTGGAGTGGTTCGGATTTTGCATATATCTACAGAACCGTCACTCTTCTAATCTATAAATAACTCCTCATTCTTTACATAAGGGGAGCCCAAGTAAAAGAGAGGAGAGAGCTCTAAAGCTTGAAAATCCTCTAAGCATAATCGTGCCACCACTCGACGGTCGCCAACCATCCCATTGGTTGCCAACTATCGCCGTCGGCCACCGCCATCGCCGCCATCGCCATCCTGCTGCCGATCACGCCGCTGCGTCGCACCGCCGACCACTGCGCCGCCATCATGCGACCATCGTTGCCATCATCGCCGACACTAACGCCTTACCACCGCCGACTACCATCATCGGCCACCGCCACCATTGCATCCGTCACCACGACGACCTTCATCGCCGCACGACCTAATAGCTTCACTATCATCTAACCGCTTATAACCAACGCAATGTATATATGTTATCGATTCTCGAGATTCTCATTGTCAACCCTTCATATAATTTAATCCGTTATCGAGAAATTTTTGTACTCAAATGTATACATAAGAAGATTTTACTGCCAGCCGCGATTTTTCCCTCTTTTCTATGTTTTTCCACGTAAAAATTTTAGAGTTTTCTTATTAATTCCTCAAACAACTGTGTGTGTGTTGGATTTCGCAACAAAGGTAATTCATAAATTTATATTCTATCATTTTCTAGCTTGACGCCCCTGGAAGCAATCTCAATCACAATTTTGTGAACACACACATCATGATAATACTCATAACAACTGAGCCTCTCCGCCCAACTCCCATCACTCAAAACCAATCCTTGAACCAAGGATGTTAAAGTCACTTCCTCGAAAGGACTGTCGGTGCTAAGAATCTCCTTAGAAGATCAGAATGGAAATGGAAGAGTCTCAAATGAGATGACTTTTATGAGGAACACACACTACCAGCAAACACATCTTCCACAAGATTGATCGTGGGAGGTCAAAATTAATGCGCGGGCCTTCGCCATCAAGTTCTTCCACTTCTAGATCGTGATGCTGATCTCCTTGACACTACTAGTTCTACTCATCCATGTACCAACCGACCGCTAATCCAATTATATTGCGGTAGCTTGGCATGTTCTCATCCCCACTCGCCATCATGCAGAATTATAATGCTTAGTACGAGAAGAATTTCATTATAGAGATGGAAATCATCTTCTCTCTCATCACGGCTATTAGGAGTCTTCACCTCTGATTGAGGCTATTCTTCAACATCCCATTCCTGTAGGGTTCAAGCTTCCGAGCATCGACTCTTATGATGGGGCAACCCAACATATGAACACATCGATTACAGACCATCATGCATATCTAACCAGCTCGACATACCGCTTGTCGTCTTTCCTGCTACTCAAGGGCAAGCTCGCACTTGGTTCTACTCCCTTCCAAGGGGATCCATCCATACCTTTGACAAACTCGCAAAGATTTTTGTGGAACAGTTCATTGTAAACTGGAGGATCATTAAAAATTCCTCCCATCTCTCCAGCATTCATCAAAATAAGGGTGAATCACTTAAGGAATACTTCCAGAGGTTCTCCTCAAATACGCCAAATAGGACGAACTATTAAGAGGAGTTTTCCTTGGAGGGCTCGCCGGGGCCTTTTACTCATCAATGCGAGATACCCCTCATTACTTGGTTCCGTGGAAGCACGCCGATGAGGTTATTAATGCCCATCACAAATAATTGAACAATATACAAGAAAATGTAAGAGCACTGGGAATGGACCATAATCTCATCAAAAGCGTGATCTCCTAAGACCTCACATGACATGAACCACCAAAAAAGGAATACACACGAACATATCTCGTGTTAACATCCCGATGGCCATTCGAGATGAAGAAACCATCACATCCATCAAACCAAATTCAGAAAATCACGAGCAATATTATCACTTTCATTGAAGTCGTGGACATACTACTGATGCATGCAAACAACTCAAAGAAGAAATCGAGAGGCTCATTCAACAAGGATATCTATGTTGATTTGTAAAGAATCAATCGACTCAAATAAACATAACTCCAACTGGGGGACAACCAGGAAAATCACCACAGAAATAATAAAATAGTCATCAAATAGTTGGGAAAATTGAAACAATCGCAGGAGGACCACTAATATCTAATCAAGTCCTCATTGCCACCTCTAAAGAACTAGAGTTAAAGAAATCTCGTATTGATCACTCCATCACTTTTAATGACTCGGACTTAGTAGGAGTTCATGTTCCTCATCAAGATCTACTTGTCATCAGCACATGGATCGGTGACCCATGCTATAATGTTAAGAGAATTTTGATTGACAATGGGAGTTCTGTTGATGTCTTATTTTACTTCACCTTTCTTAGCATGGACTTGGTTAGAGAAAAGCCCCAACCCGCACTACTATTATGCTGATAATCCCCATGCAGGTAGGGGACAATCACCCTTCTTGTTACCCTTGGAGAATTCTCAACAAGTGTCTCAATCCAATTCATGGTGGTCAAGTCAACATTCATATAATATTCTGGAAGGCCCTCCAATCAATTTTAGTGCATACTTATCTCATTTTAAGATGAAATTTCCAACCCCTTGTGAGTTGGGGTGGTTTGTGAAAATCAAGATACACAATCATGTTACCTAGAAGCTCAATCACTCTACGTGACCTTTAGGATCAAAGATTTTAATTTTGAGATGAAGAAGTACCCAAAGCTTCACATAGAAGACTTGCTCTTTGTGGCATCGACCAAACCAACCATGACAAGCAAGTGGGATCTCTCGTAAGAACAAAGAGAGAAATACATAGACTTCTTGTGCAGAAATCATGACATCTTTGCTTGGAGTCCGACGGATATGCTGGGGGTTGACCCCAATGTTATCATGCACTCCCTCAAGATTGATCCAACATATAAATCAATCATCCAAAAGAAGCAGAGTTTTGCACCTGATCGCCTCTAGGCTATTGAACAAGAAGTTAACAAGCTCTTAGAAGCGGGATTCATACAAGAGGTACATTACCCTACATGGCTAGCAAATGTTATCATGGTTAAGAAAACAAATGGAACATGGAGAATGTGTATTGATTACACTGACCTTAACAAAGCTTGCCCGAAAGATAGTTTTCCTCTTCCCCGAATTGATCAATTAGTCGACGCTACGTCTGGACATCAAATGCTCTATTTTTTGGATGCTTACTTTGGTTACAACCAAATAAAAATGAACCCAACGGATGAAGAAGCTATAGTATTTCAAACATATAAAGGTTCATACTGTTACCAAGTTATATCATTTGGGTTAAAAAATGCTGGTGCTACCTATCAACACCTTAAGAATAAGATTTTTAAAGACCTATTAGGCCGCATAATGGAGGTATATGTGGATGACATGTTAGTAAAAAGCTTGGAAGAATCACAACATATTTCTGACTTAGAAATATGCTTTAACATTCTTCGACATTATAACATGCGACTTAACCCGACCAATTATGCTTTTGGGGTTACGAGAAAATTTCTTGGGTTTATGGTAACCCACCGTGGGATAGAGGCCAATCCCTAGAAAATCAAAGCTCTCAAAGATATGACTCAAGAATATCAAAGAAGTTCAATATTTGAATGGATGAATTGTTGTCTTATCCCATTTCCTTCATTCGGGATAAATACCATTCTTTAAAATATTAAAGGGAGCTAAAAATAATAATTTTTAGTGGAGTGATGAATGTCAGTCTACTTTTGAACAACTAAGGGAGTATTTAGCATTTTCACTCCTACTATCTAAGTCTATTCAAAATGAGATGTTATACTTATATCTTGCAGTCTCTTTTCACTTGATAAGCTCAGTTTTAGTGCTAGAAGAAAATATGATGCAAGGACCAATTTACCATCTTAGAAAAATTCTCTCTGATATAGAAAGTCATTATCCACTAGCAGATAAGGTGGCTCTGGCTTTAGTTTTCTCAGAGCGAAAATTGCGTCCATACTTCCAAGATCACACTATCGGTGTTTACACTCATTTACCATTAAGGGTCATTCTACAGAAACCAGAGGCATCTGAGAGGTTAATTAAATGGTATGTAGAATTGGGAGAGTTTGATATTCATTTCCTACCTCGGTCTGATATAAAATCTCAAGTACTCGCAGACTTTATAGTGGAATGCACTGACTCAACTCCAAATGAGTTATCTACCACACGCCTTTTGTCTCCTCAATGGACCCTCTATGTTGATGGTGCTTCAAAAAATACTGGTGCCGGAGCAGGAATCTTACTTATTTCCCCCAGTAGAATACCTTAGAGTATGGATTTCACCTAAAATTTTTAGCAACTAATAATATGGCTGAATATGAGACTCTCATCATAGGGTTGAGACTCACCATCAGCTCAAAACTCAAGTGATCCACACGACTCCTGCCCACCTCAGTGGGAAACTTTAATACTCATAATCCCCAGTTGGCGCAATACCTCAACTTAGTAAAGTCACTTTTTGCCCATTTCAAGACACATCAAATCATTCACATACTGTGAGAGAGGAATACTGAAATGACGCCTACTAAGCTTGCTACAGAGATCTATTTAAGAGAAGGCATGTTGAAGAAATATATTTTCCTAGTATCCAAGGGTCATGGGTAATACAAGCAATTAATGAGATAAAAGAACCTTATTGGATGGACCCATCCTGTCTTTTCTACAAGAAAGGACCCTTCCTGAAGATCCAACCAACAACTGCCTCCAAGACAAGCTTTAAACTTTATTATTATCAGAGGTGAACTATACAAACGAGCTTTTTCTAGGCCATACCTAAAATGCCTCTCACCATCAGAGGCCGATTACGCATTAAGAGAGGTTCACTCGGGGATATGTGGAGAACACTTAGGAGGAAGGGTGCTAGCCCTTAAAATTATAAGGCAATGGTTCTATTGGTCACGCGAAATAAGACGCCTGAGTTCACAAAAAATGTGCAAGTTGTCAATTGCACTCTAACCTCTCTCACATGCCGCATACAGAGCTCTTATCCCTTCAAAGCCTGTGACCTTTTGCTCAGTGGGAAATTGATATCATGAGACCTTTTTCGATAGCATCAGGGTAATGAAAGTTTATCATTTTAGCCATCGACTACTTCACTAAATGGGGTGAAGTCGAACCACTCGCTAAAATCATGGAGACAAATGTTAAATAATTTATTTGTAAAAATATAGTATGTCGATTCGGTCTTCCTACAAAGATCATCACTAACAATGGAACCCAATTTACTGGAAAAGTCTTTACGTCACTTTGCAAAGATCTTCACATTCATCTACTGCATACGGCTGTAGCACATCCTCAAACTAACTATGAATCAAGCTACCAAGACTATACTCAAAGGACTAAAAATACATCTAAAAAGAAATGAGTTGATGAGCTTTCTAATGTTCTTTGGGCTTACCACACTACATCATGAACCCCAACTGGTGACACACCATATAACTTGTGTTTCAACATAGAAGCTATTATACCAGTGGATATTGGAGTTCCAAGTCCAAGAGATCAATTATTCGATCATGATGGTAATGAAGAAAAACTATGACAACACCTAGACCTACTCCCCGAAACTCATGACATGGCCCTACTTTAGATTGCTTCCTATCACCAAAGGGTAGCTCGTCACTTCAATAGAAGAGTAAAACCTTGTCCCATATCCGGTAAGTGTCGGTTGCGTGCAAAGGCCCTCAACACAATAAACTCCACCTCTTTGGGATGGCCCATATGTAGTTATAGCTATGGTCAAGCCAGGAACATTCAAGCTCAAGGATCCAGAGGAAAAAACTTTACCTCAAACCTAGAACACTAAGAATCTCCAAAAATATTATCAGTAATTTCTACTGCATAATTATTGCAACTTTTAATTTATCTCTTTTGTCATCTCCTCTTCAAACTTATATCTGTATTAAAATCATCTTATGATTGTATCATCGACCTTATTAGAGTAATGAATTTATAGTTTTTTCTTTCAAGCTTGTTGCATATAAACAATCTCCTTCATTTAATTCTCCAACTTAAGAAATGCGCAAATCACGTTGTATCTCAATCGGGGCGTGATCAATCTCATGGGGATTGATTGGACTCTTCCATGGTGGTCAAGTAACACTTTACAATGATGATAGGTCAAAAGGTCTTTGGTGGACATCCCACCTCTTTACATGTAAGATGTCAAATAATATTTTGACTAATACCTAGATAAAGCCAAAAGGTTTTGGTGGACTTTCCATCTCATCCGCACATGACATCGTCAATAATATTCCAACCAATCACCTGGATAGGTAAAAATAAAAATAAGAGCATATCAACCAAAAAAAATTATCAACATGATGATATAAGAAAGAATCAAAATTTTGATACAAAATAATAATAGTACATAGATAAAAGAAAAAAAATACATCCTCAAGTGATACTACATGATATCAACGTCCTCCTCACACCTAGGAGATGCTCCCTTACTCCTCGACTTCATCTCCCAATCAATCAAGGGTCTCGAGCGATACTTGGTTGGGAGATGATTCTTACTAGCTCCGATTTTATGTACTAAGCGGATTCCTTTAGAACTCTGATGAAGCCTTCCTCTAAACATCTAAGTGCTCCAAGTCCTTCACTTCAACATCAAGAATATGATTATGAGTTTCCTGACATGGTCTTCAATAATACATGATATTATGATAAGCCTTAAAGTCTTCCACTACCTTCAAGGAGATTCCATTTGCTTCCATTTATGA